>VZRF01013271.1:99794-116229 GCA_013396875.1 Vireo altiloquus | reverse complement strand
AAAAGAAAAAAAAAAAAGACGTTCCCCACGTTTTCTAACAGAAGATCATATTCATTCTAACTGAGCGAACCCTGCAGAGCTCTGCAGCTCCTGCACTGTGGCTGACAGGCATGAATTCACTGTCTCTGGGTGGCAGGCAGGTATTCTGAGCCCAAGCTGTAAACATTTCCAGTGCAGCCTCTTCTCTGGACACATTTCTGCTTTGTGATCTGGTCTTGAGTCATCTCTCGCACGGCGACAGAACAACAACAGGGCAGAGACACTGCAGGAGCTGCAATCTGCCAAAACTGCCCTCCAACCCCCCACCTCAGTTCTAGATGTATCTCAGGCGTAGCTCTTTTTACTTGTCCCAAACTGTCCTGCTCTTTTATGGAGTATCACCACGTAGCTCAAACAGCAGTTGTTCCAGCCCTGCCACACTACACAAGATTTCACGTGATCTTTAGTCCCACACTGAGAAGAGCCTGAGCCAGAAAATCCCTGTTTACGAGAGCTAACACTGAAGCCTGTGTATTCAAACATCTGATAACAGCAAAAATATAGAAAATGAACTTATATCTCCTCTCGAGGTCACTTCATACAAATACAACTTAGCAGAAATCCAGGATGGAGTTTCTGGCAAGACAAAATGCACAGGTTTTCTAAAGAAATGGGAGAAGAAGTCTCCTAAATGAGTAAGGCTTTGAACACTTGCAGTGAGTACTTCACAGAACAAAACTTGTTTTAAATAGCCTCCAGGGAATGAGATTACTTAACAATTAAAGCAGGCTGCCAAAGAGGTATGTAATACATATTAAGCTATTATAAATATATACCTTAAGGTATTCTACATGGCAATAATTAAAACTATATTCACAACCACATACTTTGCCAGCTGCACTCTTCCAAAAGGAGGTTTTAAAGTTTCATTCAGATCTGGGCTGCTTAAACATTTGGTTTGGTTTCTTTCACAGACTTAATCTCCCAGGAGAATAATTGCATCAGGAACAAAAATAAAAGAAGAAGCAAACAACTTCAACAACAGAGACCACACCTATTATCAAGTTAGACGATGAGTTCTTCCCTGACATACACCACTTTTTGATTTACCCATCCTGCAACTTCTGGGACGTGACTTATCCTCAGTAGGAAACAAGAGTGACTAGGCACCAAACTCAACAAAAGTCTGATTGTTGAAGCAAGTTCACTGGGCAAACAGCAAGTCCTGCAGGCCATGTGATGCAGGGGCTCCCCTCACTGTGTCAGCCCTGCCAAAGCAGGGTTGGATACACCCAGCAGTGCACATCCTTCTCCCAAATCCCTTTCCTGCCCTGGGCTGCTCAATCCCATGGACTTTTCCAACAAGACAGACCAAACTGTGGCATCAATTTGCAGTGCTGTGACACCAGCAGAAACCTTGCTTTTTAACACAAGGAACTAAAAAAATGCCTTCTCTTCGTCATGCATTTGATTGCAAAATGGTGACATCATCACCAAATTTAAGAGTGCTGTGAATGCCTACATCAAATGAGAACCTGAACCTGTCTTCTTTCGCTAGAACAGTGAATAAGCAGCTCTCTCCCCAGAAATTAAGAAAAAACACAGACCTGTGAATCAGGTCCAGGGTGCCAGTGGAAAATATATCACAAACTTCATTTCTGGGGGGACATATATATTTTTACGATTAAAATAATTTTTAAAACTAACAAACTTAAAGCTAAGTCAAATTTCAGGGAAACAAATTGCAAGAAACGTGACTATTAATGATGACCATTTATCAGACAAGGAAGCAGAATGAGGGGGTCATTCATATATCACACTGATATGAACGTGAAATATTTGTAGACTGAAACTGCATGCCATAATTAAGAAAAAAAAATCTGATTTAAAACAATGTCATAAATTTACTTTAACATGAAAAATGAAAACTCAACCCACAAAGAGCTGTAGTAATTACAAACAAGGCAAGTTAGAGTAAGTTCCTTAAAAATGAAAGATTAACTAGGCAAATACTTTTCCCTTCTTGGCTTGTTAAGTCTCATGCATTTGACAAGGGTGCATAAGTGGTGGGCTGCACTGTTCGCCTACTGAAATAATTCTTATCTCTTTGGCCTGCATGCATCTCCCCTAAACATGCAAAAAGAGGGCTGACGTGAATTTAAGGAGCTGTAAAGGTGCAATCTTTCATAAATAGCCAATTTTAACGGCCAAAGACTTTGGGGTGTGGAAAATGCTCAAATGCCACGAGAAAAACGTGGCTCGACACCAAGCCGAGCGAGCTCTTCTTCAGCGTCAGCCCACGAAACAGCACCGCTAGCTGGTGGATTCTTTAGGAAAACAAAAAGTAAAAGCCACAACTTACTTGTGCCTGAAAGCAGAGACAAAGGAGCAATACTGGCAGTTGTACTTGTCTTCTCGGGTAAACATAGCCAGAGCCAAGTGACTCCTCTCATGAGATCGCAGACCCTGCATAGACATCAAAACCCGGTCACACTGGCTGCAGTGGTAGCCCCCAGGCCTGGCTTCATCTTCCAGGGATGCTCCATATTCAGCTTCTGTAAATTCCACAATGCCCGGGTCTTTGGCTCCCTCAAAACCCTCCATCAAAGTTGTGTTTGAAGGATCTTCAGCCTCCTGCTAAAAAACACATACCCCCCCAAAGCCATCAATTCTCTCTCCCTTCTGCCCCTCGGTGTCTTTCCCTTGCGTTCATCAGGTTTCCTACTGCGTAATTTCTCTAAGTATATCCCTGCGTAAACTCCACATCAATGGCTTTCCCGAAAAAAAATTTTACCTATTCTTGGGAGGAAAAAAAAACATAATTATATCTATTATACACATGCATGCATATGCAAAAAGAAAAAAAAAAAAAAAAAGAAAGAATCTCACTCCTTGATCAAGTTTGTGTTGGATCATGCCGAAAGACAAGAAACCCATCTTTCAATGGTCTTGGTGTGACTCTTCTAAACTTGATCAAATAATAATTAGTAAGTTACACAGGAGTTAATTTTAGTTTATTTTGCTCTAGCTGACCTAGAGCTCCCCTGCAGACTAATAGAGTTGTCTACTCCATAGTAGATTTGGTAAATCAGTGTCAAACTCTCAAGAAAGAAGTCACTACACTGAGACCCTAGAACCCTCTTCAAAATACAGAGCAAACAGAAAAAGTCTCTTTTTTTAAAGTCTCTTTCATAACTTTCCTTTCCCATTTCTAACCAGAACATGCATTTGTGCAGCTACTTAAATACCCTGTAAGAGCACATTCTTTAGACCATGGCTCTCAGCTTTTGTTCCCTGATGCAATATTTCTATTTACTGAAAACAAAGCACTGACCCTACATAAGCATCACTTGAGAAGTGAGGAGAAAAGGGAAAGGACTCTTAGGAGGGAAGCATCTGAATCTGTCAGGAGTACCAGGTAAGAAGGTAAAGAAAGGTCAGTGGTAGGGCAATGAAAGCTCTCTCAGGTGGTGCGAGTTAGGCTGTGGAGGACAACGGCTTCCCCATAAAAAGCAGATTATGTCACCAAAAAAAGCCCTGTCTGTCAGGGAGCAGGAGCCTCTGACAAGAGCTAGTTCCCACAGCCTTGGTGCACTTTCACTTCCCCTGCCAATAAATATCCCGGAAATCAGACTTTGGGACAACGCCTGACCTTGGGAGATGTCATAGGAGGCAACCCTTTCCACAGGGAGAAAGGAACAACACGTTTGCACCTAATTCACATGAAGGGGACCACTAGCTCAGCTGGCCACTGAATGTTTTGTTTGGAGCCAGCGTGCAAGTTCCAGTGTGGAAAGGTGCACCACAAGCAGCTTCACACATTTATATGTGCACACTTCCTCTTCTTAAAAAAAAAAAAACCAAAAACATATATATATATGAAAAAAAAGAAAACAAACAGCTCTTTTTGAGCTTAACTAAGCAGAAACGCAGCCCAGAAAGTAGCTGAAAGTTCCCCGCTCATAAACCAAGTCTTCAACGACATCAACTCCTCTGTGGCTGAGAAGAAATGAGAATTTAAAGAGTCTTCGTGCCCCTGGATCAAGAGTGAAAAAAAGTTAAAACATCTTGAAATTAACCAAACGCACTTCAGAAACTTAGTGTTAGATTAAAACGTCATGCAGAACCGGAATGCCAAGTTCAAAACCCATTCAACTTCACAAGAGCCCTCCATAGGTTATCAAGAAGGCCTTTTATTTTACACAATGCAAGTAGTTTCAGTCACTTTCAGTCACTTTTAAGGAATTCTTACCTTTACTGTGGCCGACACAGAAGAGACATTCCCGTACTGGACATGCTTGCGGAGGTGATTACAGATGGCTCGAAGTGTTGGATGGACTTCCACACAAAATTTGCATTTGTAGCCAACCACCTTCCTCTCCTTGAGCTTTGAAACATCTTCCAAGTGTCCAAAAGCCTGTTTGAGCACACAAGCATAAATCACTGAAGCATGTTTTGTCACCTCGTTTTCAGGAGCACAGACCAGACTTTAGACCTGATGTTACACTCCATGTCCAGCTCTGCAGAACTGCAAGCTCAATTTCTGTTGACATCATTAATTCCTACAAAGTAAGTGGACACAACACCTATGCAGAAGAAACCTTCAGTTTATGGTTAACAGTGGTCCTCCAGAAGACCATTTCACTTTGGCCTGAACTGTGCCTCCTCCTCCATGACCCCACGACTTCCCCAACATCTGTGCAAAGCTTTTCCTGCGCAAGTGTATTTCTCAAACTGAAGCAGAAGGAATGGGCAAGAGGGCAAGAAATTTGGTCCCCTCATTATGAGGCACTTGCCCAAAGCTTCTGTCACCAGACAGATTCATGTCATGCTCATACCGAGTGCTCAATGAGAGAAAGGACTGAGAGAGAGAGAGAAAGCTGAGAAGCAAACTGATGTGTTATTCAGAGGGACATGGAAGAACGGGATGGGACACTTTGCAGAGGAACTGCGACACAGTACATGGGCAGCCTTGCCACAAAAGAACAAGCGACTGTCAGACACAGATGGCCCTCCAGAAGTGTGGAAGGGAGGAAAGAAGATAAAGAAAATACTGAAGGAAGCGGTAGGAAGGAACAAGGTTTCCTACAGAACCTAGGGAGATGTGGCGGATGGATGAGGAAATTAAAGCAGAATGCTGTAATTGACTTGTGGAGCTCACTGGCACTCTGAGTCATTCATTAGCCTGTGGTCATTTGGCTGTCAAAGAGAACATGCAAGTGGGCATTGGTGGGCTCCCCAGCGGGGAGCAGGGGGCAGAGAAAGAGACCAGACACACAAATCCTTACCCTCTCTTGTTTGAAATCTGCAAAAGCACCATCTGCATATTTCTGCTTGCTCAAAAGCTGCTTCCTCCTCTCCTGACGTTTGGCACGCTTCTGGAATTCCTCATTGTGACTATTCAAGTGTGAGGTCAGCTCTGCCATGCTATGCAATTTAGTATCACAGTGCTTGCACTGGTAGACAGGGCTCTGAGAGCGGGTGCCGCTTCCAAGTATGGAAAAGTCCCTCTTCAAATCCTTGCTGTGGTGGTCAGTGTAATGCATGCACAGCAGCTCCGCCGTGCTGAAGGACAGCTTGAAACACTTAATGCACCTGAAGGGAAGCCACTCCATTTCCTGAGCCTCGGCCTCCACCTCAGGCTTTTCGAAGTCGTTCCTCTCCTCGGCTGGAGCTGGTTTTTCGTGCTCGTCAGCGTACACGGCGGTGAAGTATCCCCCCAGCTTGCTGGCGTGCTGCTTCTTGGGGAAAACACCAGGGTGACGCTTCATGTAGTGGGACACGATGCCCTTCTTGCTGAAGGACTGGAAGGAGCAGAGCGAGCACTTCTTCTTCTCTACAGCCCTCCTCAGCTCCTCGCTTAGCTGAGGAGTGTCATCCTTGGGAGGAGATGGAATGATCACTTTATTGGGTTTGTCGCTTACCGTCCTGGAGGCTGCCAGGCAGTGAGTGTAGTAAGCGTCAATGTCATGTCTTTTCTGGTAGTGTGCCGCAAGCCCTTTGCGTATGGGGTTGGTGTAGGAGCACAGAGCGCACTTGAAGAGGTTGTTCTTGCCCTCTGGCTGTGCCCGGACGTTGTTATGTTTGATGCGGTAGTGCCTGGCTATCCCCTTCCGGGTGGAGCAAAAATATTTGCAGAGCTGACACCGGAAAACTGTGTGAGACACTAAGTGAGAACTGGAGAAATGAGGCGATGGCATGGAGACCTCCCCGACATCCTCAGCAGCAATTTCTGGGGAGGCCTTGATTTCAGTTACCATGTCTGGCTCCACTGAGGCAGACACCTTTGGCGGCGACTGGGCAAAAACATCGAATTCGGGTTGATTGTGGTACTTCTCGTAGTGGATTTTCAGCTTCTCGAGGGTTCCGTGGGTGTAAGGGCAGAGTTTGCAGCGGTAAGCACCATAGCCTTGCTTGAAAATCCTGCTTGTCTCCTCCACGTCGTTCTGAGCAATATCAGTCGACTGCTCCACGTCATGCACGAAGTCTTCAGCAGTGACTTTCACTGACGGGTGCCGCTTCTGGTAGTGTGTGAGGACGCCATGAATGCGTGTGTTAATGTAGGGGCAGTGCCTGCACTTGTAGACAGCCCCTGGGTTAATGTCAATGTCCTGAGCAAAGTCTGCCGCTTTCACTTTCATGCCAGGATGCTTCTTGCCATAGTGTGTCAGGAGGCCATGCAGGTTGTTGTACTCAGACTGGCACACTGTACACTGATACGGAGTGGAGGAGATGGCAGGGTTTGCAGAAGCCAGCTGGACAGTTTTCTCATGGGAAAGGCTGGGGTCCTCTGCACACTCTGCATCCTGATCCATCTGCGATGTTGCCATCTGGTCTTCAGAATCCATCCTGACCCCACCTTCATCAGGCTGCGGCATGGTTTTCTCAACAGAATCCTTCTCCTTAATGATATCTAACAACACGGACTCATCTCCATTCATGGCCCAAGGGTGAAAGGCTTGGTAGTGATTAGTAATATCCCAAATAGAAGATGCTTCAAAAATGCAGTCTCTGCACTTATAGGTCTTCATCTCTGTTGGCATCACCAGGGCAGGAGGGGAAGGATCAGGACCTGCCCAGAGTTTGGTTGCCATGTAGGTATAATCAACATAATGCTCGGGATGCCTCCTTTGGTAATGCACAAGCAAGCCACTCGGCTCCGTGTGTGAATAAATGCACCATTCACAGTGATAACCAGCTTCTATCAAGCCATCCAGAAACGCCCACCTCAGTATGGACGTGACCGTGGCCTTCAGATTCGGGTGGTCTTTCTTAATATGCTTCCTCAGTGCATAGAAGTACGGGGAGGTGTAGCTGCACTGCCTGCNGATGTACTTGGCCGTGACTTTGATCTCCGGGTGCCTCTTCTGGTAGTGGACGAGCACGCCCACGACGGAGCGGTTGCTGTAGGAACAGTGTTTGCAGTAGTAGAGCTCAGTGGAGAGGTCCGGGGGTGGTGGTGGGGGAGGTGGGGGCTGAGAAGCCAAGTTGGACAGTTTTGGGGAGATGGGAGCCCCCAGCTCAAACGACATCTGAGCGAGGGCAGAGCCCCTGTCGACAGAGACTACACGCATGGTCTTCTGGATTCTGAAATAAGAGGCTTTTTCTTCGGGGTGCTTTTTCTGGTAGTGCACCAAAACCGAATGCATGTTAGGGCTTGCAAATGAACACACATCACAGTCATAAACAACCACAGTGTTGACTGAAGGTTCCTTCTGATTTTCACATTCAGGACTGAAGCTCTTGGTGGCACTTTTGTTAAAACCAGCTGGCACACCAGCCCCGCGAGCCACGGGGGTGGAGGTTGCCATAGTTTTTGGAGCAGAATTCAAGATCTCTCTCAGTGTTTGAGACTCTGTGTTTAACCCTTCTTGCTGCTCAACAGCATAGCTTGAAAATATCATTGCATTGTTAATTTTCACTGTTGGATGCATTCTTTGGTAATGTGGCATCAGGCTTCTAACATTTGGGCTTGTGTAAGAGCAGAAGCGGCAGCGGTAGATCAGATCAGAATGATCAAAGTTCAGTACATTCATAGCTTCAGGATGATGCTCCCCATAATGCTGCTGCAGATCTTCAAAGTTTGTGTAGTCAATGTAGCACTCAAGACAGCGGTACACTGCACTGTGATCATTGGGATCCAGGATATACCTAAAGCTGAATTTAATGTAGGGATGCATTCGCTGGTAGTGGGTGCTAACACTCCTGGCAGATTTGTTGCTGAAGTCACAGTGTTTACAATAGTAAAGCCTGCCAGAGTCACTGAACTCCGAATTCTCATTGTTCTGGTCGGTACCGTACATGTTGGACTGGCTGCCCAGAACAGAGGCATTAGGGCTCTGATGGTCCTTCATGCTGACAGCAGAGTAGTAGTCCTCCTCATCCTCAGACAAAGTGAGCTCAATCTCCGCCCCGTTGGTGGAATTGTAGTCGTGCTGCATGCTCCTGAAGCTTGTCTCCTTCTGGGAATCATTGGCCTCTCTGCCCCACATTTGCTGGGGTGCGTAAGAACTGGAAACCTCTATCATTGGCTCTGTTTGCTCTTCTTCTCTGTCTAACTCCACCTCTATCTCCACCTCATTGTCCTCCTCCTCTTCCTCATCATCCTCTACATTAATCACAGCATCCTCCTGCTGTTTGTTTTGGCTGATCTTGCTCTGCAGGTTGCTCGCTATTTCATCAATTCTAGTTCTCTTTTTCACGGGAGAGAGATCTAAGGGGAAATCATTTGAGACCTTCCTAGGGGCTTTCGCAACAAAGTTATTTTTAGATGAGAGCCCAAGGATGGAGGTCTGGCTCTTCTTCACGGTGCTGGCAGAGGGGTGAGCATCTGCCTCGCTCTCCTGCGGTGCGTTTGACGGCGGCCCATCGTATTTTGGCAAGTTGTCACAGAACGAATGCTTGTGCTGCTGATGAACTCTGAGGCCTTTCAAAGTGGTGGTGGAATAGTTGCACAACGTGCACTTGTATGGATGCTGTGAATGGGGCTGGGGTGACTGCTGCTGCTGCTGCTGCGGCTGCTGCTGCGGCTGCGGCTGTGGCTGCACGGGTTCCATCATCCCAGCCGACTTCCTGCCGTTGATATTCCCGCTCTCAAAAGACACCGTGCTGTCGTTCAGGGACGAGGCAATGCTCTCAGCCTGGGAGTTCATGGTGTCCCAGTCGGATGTTGCTCCCGTGTGACACTGCTTGTGGGCACCGAGCTTCAGGGAACTCTTGCAGGTGAAGGGGCACTCGTCACACTTGTACACGGCCGTCTTCCCAGACAGGTGGATGTTCTCGATGTGACGGGAAATACTTCGGCGGTGCATCGTCAGGAAAGGGCAGAAAGGACACTGGAACCTGTTCATGTATCTTCTAAAGGGAATTCCCTTTGTTTCCAATAGTTTGTTGCCATCAGATCCCATCAGCTGCTCTGCAGACATTCCTGAGGTCTGGTGATCCATGGAGTTTAAGCCATTCTCGCTGTCCATTTCATTTAGCTCTTCATCTGAGCTGGAGTCATTTAGCATACTGCTTGTTTCCAGGTCAGCAGAAGAATTCGTCATATCAGCAATTCCATAGCGGGATCTGTCAGACAAATTAACCATGCCCGAGTTGTGAGGTGACTTAGGCTTCATTTGAGGGTAAGACACAGAAGAAAACTTTGAAGACGTAGAAGAGTTGGGCCTGATAAGAGAATTGCCCATAGATCCCCTGAAGTTTGAGACGCTAGCGTTTGACATCTCGCGTCCCGTTGTGTTCATGGACATGTAATTCGAGTTTGGAGAGGCACTCTGGGCGCTCTTACTCTGCACCTCAGGCGCGCTGGTTCCATCCTGCTGCTGCCTCAGGCTCGACAGAATCTTCACCATGCTGCGGTGCTTCTTCATCATGTGGTCACACCAGCGCTCCCTCCGAGGTGTCTGGTAGCTGCACCACTCACAGCAAAAGTTGCCCCTAGACTTGGTCAGGGGCTTGACCATCGACTCCAAAATGCTCCGCTCCACCACCTCTGCCGGCAGCTCCTTGCAGGGTTCCTGCACTGGCACAGAAGCAGACGTTGATTCAGACACAGCAGCAGCAGCAGCAGCAGCAGCAGCAGCAGAAGGAGCTGAACTCTCTTTCAGGTTGTTTTTGTGATACATTTTCTGGTGCTTAATAATCCTCGCACGCCTGGGTGACTTGTAGGTGCAGAACTGGCAACTGAAAACTTTACCAAACCCTTCATGCATCATGATGTTGTAATTTAGGGAACTAGAAGCTGGTGGCCCCACTGAGCTCCCCCCAGCCTGTGCTCCATGAACCTTCCGTGTGTGCTCTATGAGGAGGTTTTTGGAACGGAAGTAACGCACACAGAACTTGCACTGGAAAAACTTGCTGGTTGGTTTAGGATTTGGAGCCATATGCTGGCCAAAGAAAGTCTGGCTCTGGCTATAGTAACTTCCAGTCCCCATCTGACTTGTTGCATTTTGCCCTAAAATGAGAATTAAGGTGTATATGTAAATAAATAAAATAAAATAAAAAAGCTTTTCCTCCACCCACCCTGTATGCTTGAGAATGTAACCACACCCTAAACTGACAACAACCACTCCAGGATTCCCTCACTTCCTTATGACAATATCTACAGACCTAGCAATGGTCAGAAAAGCGACCATTATGCATAATTTCTACATATAAATGACTGTGGCTTACAGTTTTGGGTGGATAGTTTCCAAAATGACCTTCTTGGGGAAAAAAAAAATTAAACTAGCACACCAACGGAAGTTGAAAATTTTGAGGTGGGTTCATGGTAGTGAAGAACAACCATGAAGAGCTGAAAATGAAAAATCAATATGAAGAACCCCATGAAAAGAAGCTGGCAAAAAAAAACCATCCTCCATGCTTGCATTTGCAAAAAAAAAAAAAACAAACCAAAAAAAACAACCAAAAGCCATGGTCAGAACCATTATGGCTGATGCTAGATATCTGCTTTGCTGACATAATGCAAATTTTCAAACCACATTAAAAGCGGAAACTAAAACACACTGAAATAAGGCACATGTAAAATAGGGGGTAAGAGCTCAGGTCTTAAGAGTTGAGATCAGTCTTGGAGTTGAGATTTACCTGCTATGTCATCTGCAATTGCGAATTCATCCTTTACAGAAGAAAATTCAACCTCGGTCTGGTTGCTAGCATTGATGGAACCAGACCTTGGCTGGGTAGGACTCTCCTCAGAAACATCAGTCGGCTGCAGAAAAGCAGTGTGGACATCCTGAATGTGAGCCTTTAGGTCTTCGTAAGATGGAGCTCGAAAATCGCAGCCATCACACTGCAGGACCTCCATGGTTCAGGATGATCTTTTACATTAGAAAAATCTGCAAGAAAAACAGGAGAAGGAGAGAAGAATAAAGATATGAGTTTGCAGCAGCGTTTTTGGAACAAATCCTGGAAACGCCAAGGTAACACCAGGCTTTTGATGATTCAGTCATTTGCAGAGCTTCCACAAGCACAGCAGTGTAAAACTCAACCTTTCCTTGTCCTCTTGAGAAGTGTCTACTCAGATCCATGAGAAGTCCTATCTAGGTAGCTCACAAGCTGCTGACTCAACTCTGTGAACAGTCAACTCTGACAAGTGACTACTCATCCAGTGGACTTTGTCCTCTTGGCTTTTCCATTACATAGGGCTGTTATTCAGAATTTGGTCTTGTTCAAAGACCACAACCCATGTGCAGAGAAATGGCACATTACTCCCATCCATGCACTGGAATTCACAATCGGAAGACAGCAGGAGACGCACTCTAACCTTCCTGGAAGTTGCCAATTCCTGCCTCATTCACTACCATGCATCAAAAGCTTTCACAGGAAGAAATCTGCCTTTCTTCACAGCGTCCTAGGAAAGGAAAACCTAGACCTAACAGCAAGGGTAGATGCAGTTACACGAACCCAAGGCAGAATACTTTGCTCTGCCCTACTTCCACCAAGGTTTTAAGGGCACCTCCACTCTTTGTTAAAATGTTTACAGTTTCATTTCAGCCTGTTCTGGGGACAAGACCTTTGTGCCTTAGCAGTCTGGGGGATGGCAACAGCCAGAGGAAGAAAACGACAGCAATAGGAATAACCATACTGAAAAAGTACAATGGAAACATGAGTTACAAAGACTCAAGAGTCGTTATTATTTCCCTGATTTATCCAAAAGCCCTGCATACCATCAGGTACAAAGCAAAATGAGAAACAGTGAAGGATGGTGGTTCAGCTTGTGACAATTAATCCTGCGACAGAGGGCTGCACTGCCATGAAGGACAGGAAACACAAAGCACAAGCCAAACAAAAGACTTAGACCCTCCTACCCTGCGCAATGCTTAGGCACAAGAGCTACCCTCCCATGTTAATACGGCAATTGCCTCTTTAAGCTTCCATGCATGTGCTGGAAAAGGATGACAAACCGAGCATTTCAGAGGTCCAAGACACAAGAGCAGCCCAAAGCAATTTAAATTCCATGCATTTGTTGTGCGTGGAGTATGAAGGAAGCGACGTACAAAGCGAGGAGAAAGCTCCAAAGCATTAAGGCACAGAAACAAGAGAAGGTACTGCACCAGGATTTTAGATGAAAGAATGCTTCTTCTGATAGCCTGCTAAAATAAACTTCTAGCAAGTCAAATTCCGGACAGTCTGAGCACAGAGGCTCTCCACATATTTACCTACATTACTTTGCAGGCTGCACTGTGTCCTTTCTCTCCCCCCACTCCCTCTCACCACCAAGAAAGAAAATGAACGCTGCACCAGCTTCTTTTCAGCTAACAAAGTTACAATAATCGAGATACTCAAGCTTTTATGTGCAAGCACCAGACCAAATTGTGTGGAAGAGGTTGCTATCTGCTCTGGATCAAATTACAGCAGAGAGTGAAGCCCCACCCCACGTCTCCTTTAGCACAGTCCATTAGACCTGAAAACAAATTTTTCCATGGAGCAGACGACTCCTGCATTTAGAGCACTTCACAGAAAAGCAGATCATCCAGTTTTCACTACCCATCCCCCAAGCTTAGTCCTTTCATCTCAGCCAAACAAGCCACAGCTCTGCTGAATGTGTTTATCACACTTTCAAGAGATATGAGCCCCTGCGTCACTGAAGCTTTAAGACTCACTAAGCTGCCCTAGTCCTCTGAGCTTTGGGAGCAGCCATTTTAGCTCAGACAACTCCTGCACTCAGAGCCTCAGAGCTTCTTGCCTGTGCACAACATGGCCTCACTTAGCTTCAGCTCAAGCACACCAGCCTTTTTTTTCTTTTTCTCCTTTTTTTTTCTTTTTTTTTTCACCCTTTTTAACTCCTCCTCCTTAGGTGATGCTTTATAAAAAACACAACACCACCACCCCCCTCCCCTCAGAACACATCTCCCTTTCTCCTGCATGGTTTCCCCTTCAGATCCTGTCGCTGCTCTGCCCCTGCCCTCCTCGAAGCTGCACCTTCTCTCCTTCAGCAGAAGCTTGGTTTTCCCCAACCCCTCTCCTCAGGGTTGGGTTCCCCTGTCCCAGGCGCGGGGGAGTGAGGGGGGACAGCAGGCGGGGAGCCTCCAGCCGGGCCTGTCCCTGGGGAGCTCTCCTGCTTGGCGCAGAAGACACACCACCCCACTCCCCTGCCAGATTCCAAAGTCTAATGACCTTTGTTAATCACCAGCCAGCCTGTCTGCATCAGCAAACCCTGCCAGCGGACACACCCTTCACACAAAGGCTGTAGCTATGCCTTTTAAGAGAGGTTCTCTGAAAGCTCCATTGTGTGGAAGAGATGAAAAACAACGCGCACACACACACACACAAAAAATCTCACTCTTACCCCCCCAAGCCCTCCCTCTCCTCAGCCCCCCGTAAACTTCAGACCCTTTAGAAACATCACCACAAAACGCTCTCAGAGGCTCTGTCTCTTTTGGAAAACTTCAGGCCAGCTTACGAAACACAAAACCAGAAGGGAGACCAACGCTGAGGACATGAAAAAAAGACAATCCTGGCAGCTTCAAGAGACGAAAATCACCACCATGTTCATAACCAGCACACGCTGCTGCTTGGAGAATACATCCTTAAGGATGCTGCTGTCTACACAAGCTTAAACCAACCTTTGTGTTGAGAGGTATCATTAATAGCTGCTGATTACAAAACCAGTGGAGACTCTCTAATGGGTTCCAGCTTGAATCTCAGCAAGGTCTGCACCACAAAGGCAGCACCAAGTCCGAGAAGAGGTTATTCCTGCATCCCGTGAGGAACAAACATCAGCTACAGCTGAGTGGACTTCAGTGTGATGCTTTCACCGTGCCTCAACCCTGATAGCAGGGTGAAGCCTTCTGTGAGGAATTCTGCTCTACCATTTCCACCTTCTTTTTTAAAATCCCGTCACTGCACAAGGTCTAAAAACACAAACTGCTCAAAGTTTGAGCTCATCTATCAAAAGAAATCAGAACACAGTGTGCATCTTTCTTCTTTTTTTTTTTTTTTGTCCTCCGCATGGGACGTGACACGGAGAGAGACAACACCTACCAACCAGCAAAGAGCATTTTCAAGTGCAGATGTTAATGCACTGGCAAGACACATCCCAAGCCAAGGAGACAAAGCAAGGTTCACACGTCTCCATCATGGTCAGCTAAGGGAACACATTCCATAGCCATTAACATTTTCAGTAAGAAAATTTAGAGGGGAATGGAGGTGGAGTGAGACAGGAGTTACCAGATCTACAAACTCAACAGCAGAAGTGTGTGAAGAAAATCCCGAAGCAACCAAACAAAACCACCATTAAATGAATCCATAAATCCCACAAGCCCTTGAACATATTCACAAGCAATCTCTTGAGACCACACTGCCTATAAATAATATGTGACTTCTAAAATACCCTTACTAATGCAATGCTAACCTCATAAAACATTATTAAAATGCCATTGTCTGGCTAATTTGCATTTACAACCTCTTCTTAAATACATTGCCTTAATGCTTAAATATGGAGGTATTCTCATTTTTCTTATGAGCAAAAAGCTTTCAAAACATTGGGCAACAGAGATTCTCAAAGCCACCGTTTTAAAGACACAAGGTGGTCTCAAATTGTCTTCGGCATCCTTCTCTACACTCATAAATGCCTAAGCACATCTGAGACACAGTTGCATTAGATTTCGAGGTTTTTAAAAATCTAAAACAAAAGATAATTGTGCTTGTTGAACAACAGTAATTACAGAATTTGGCAGCAGCCAAAGTAGTACAAATCATTATGTTTAAGTTTGGTTTTAAAGCTTCAAAATACAAAATTAATTGTGAAGCCCAAGGCACTGACCTCAAAATTGAGCTTCTGTGGTTTGACTACCCATCCGTTATATTTTGAGACGGAGTCAGCGGAGCTTCTACAATTTAAGAATATACACACGCACAACCACAACTAAAAAGGTCAGTCAGACCACACAAAGGCTCTGCGAGCTTCCAGCTCAGCATTAGTAACACTGCATGTGAAACAAAGGCATCTCCAAGCCCCTTCCTCTGGTCAGATGATCCGAGCCATCTTCATCCCTGCATCACACAACCCAGGTTGTACACACAAACACACACACAGAGCTTTCATTTCACTCAGTGAAAAGGTGGAGCTCAAGAGAAAATTTCTTCCCCCTAGCAGGGACCAGGGAAGTGGTTTGAGTCACCTTTCCCTGGAGGTACTTAAAAGATGTGTGAGTGTGGCCCCTGGGGGCATGGTTTAGTGGGTGAACACGGGCAGTGCTGGTTGATGGTTGGACTCGATGGTCCTCGAGGTTTTTCCAGCCTTCTCCACCCTTCCAGAAATTAACTACCGGACACCATGGAACCGCAATTTGCCGGCAAGTAATTACTGATAAGACAAGTTTTCAAAACTCCCATGAGTAACACCTCAGGCATTTTTTCCTGGTAGAGAAGCCTGGGTTTTATACCAGTTCCTACAGCTGTGCTGAGGACCTTCCAACCCAGCCCTGCTGCCTGGGCTCCTGGCCAGGTTCAGCCCGTGTACAGTGGAGCTGCTGCTCTGATGGATTTGGGGCTTTTTTTTTACCCCCCCCTGTTTTTTTCTTTGGTTTTTGTTGGTGTTTTTTTTTGGTTTTTTGTTTGTTTTTTTTTTTTTTTTTGGGTGTTGTTTTCTTTTTCTTAAACACTTTTTATAATGTAAGGTCACAGCAGGGACGACGACTAAACAAGTAAAATCATAGGACTAGTAATGCAAAAACTTACACATTTGAGAAACTGGAAACCTGAAGGCTATTTCAACTGGAGGAAGCCAGCCTCATCTTTCATTTATGAAAGGAAACCCCATAATTAATTAAGAATTCAGAGAATAAATTCAACTCTCAGCTAAAGCCAGGCAAACTTACTCAACTCATGGGTCTATTTCAATGACTGAATTCCAGAAAGCTATTGGAATTCTTGGTCCTCTGAGGATTGTCTTTGGAGTTAGTTCTCTGAGCTGGTAACAACATAAACTAAACTAAAATACCATTTCTTTCTT
>VZRF01013271.1:66054-99122 GCA_013396875.1 Vireo altiloquus | reverse complement strand
CCAAGAAAACAACAAGGATTCACAGAACCTCTCACATAAATGACATTAAATGGGTCCACGCATTGCTATCAACTCAACGGGGTTCCCAAGACTATGACTTCTCAAAAAATGGGGGTGGAAAAAAGGCAAAACAGAGAAACAAGAACCCCAGAAAAACACGGTTATTGAGTATTAATACCTATTAGCCATCTCATGGTAAGACCCTAGCAAGGATAAAGCCCCACCATGGGTTTTAAATTAAAGTGTGTAAGGAGAATCATAGTGGCACCTGTCTGCTTCTGCTGGGCCTTTACTGATTCAGGCTACCTCAATGCTGATCATGCCTTCATTTCTCACAAGTAATGTTTCTTCTACTTCTTTCTGTCCTGGGGTCTACATATGTATCTGTTCTGGTTTAAAAAAATACATTAAGAGGCCATCCAAATGCCTGAAGGATACTTTCAAACTTCGAACTTTTGAAATAAAAGCAGATTGCAAGTAAAATGCCACAATCTTATTAAAAGACAAACTTAGACTGTCATACAAATTACAGTTCTGGCTTTTTTTTTTCTGTCCTTCTTTCCTTTGGCTTAGCTGTGAGGCAGTACATGATACAGAGCATAGGCAACGGAGTCTTAGGATAAAGAACTTCCCTTATGAGAAAGGCTCTCAAAACATTAAGTGCTCTTGCTCCAAGCAAGGCTAGGATGGGTTCTTCTGATCTTCTGAATTACTTTCATGGCAAGTTATTAATCCCTACAGAACTCAGAAAGACACTAAAATTATATATGAGAATCTGAACAACTGGATGGTCAGAGCAGGACTTTCTTCCTTATTAAGTATGATACTTAATGTGCTGCACAGAACTCGTTTAAGAGGGAGATGAAACAGCAGGGGGCAAAACTTTAGAACAGAAAATGTGGCTTTTGCCACTTGGTTCCTGTACTGAATGCCCACAGGACATGAGCCAAGTCGTTCACCTCCCTGACACAACCCAGCCCCTAAAAACTCTTCTCTTCTGCACAGACACACGTGTTTCCAAGGGGCAAGTGGGCTGGCCCAGCCGAGGAAAACAGACACCAGAGCCAAGCAGCTTGGCTTTTGTACCCTGCTCATTAGTGCTCCCCATATGGCACAATGGAACTGAATGCGCTGGGTCTGGGGTTTCTAATTTCCAGCCAAGAGCGTGTAGTTAATTGCCTCGAGTGATGCTGTTGCTGCGAGTTAGGAGAGGTGCAAACCCCGGTGTGTGTGTGTGTGGAGCTGAGAGAGGGAGGGAGATGTCAGTAGGTGGTGCTGAAGAACACGGCAGCACCGTGCCCGGCTAACTCCAGAAAACAACCTAATTCCTCCTCGTGCATTGCAAATACCTTCCAGGAGCTTTTACACAAAGGATGCATTACCAGCCTCACCCTGGAAGGAGCAGGGGAGGAGCAGGCTCCTCAGCTTGGCACAACCCCAGCAAGGATCTCTTCCTTGCCAAGCAAAGTCAGAGCTTTTCTAAAGGGGGTCCTGCCACTAGCGGATCAGATGCAACAAACTCCACCACAGACCCTGCCGGACCATTGACTGAAAGAACAAAGTCACCAAGTTGTGTCTGGAAAGAGAAGATATTATCTCCTGATAGCCATCTGCCCTTCAAACACCCTCTAGTGCCTTTAGAAGTAATCTTGCCATTCACCCTGAACTCCATGCTCCATGCCATGGTCACTGGCAGTGCTGTGTGGCTGGTGAGCTGCAAGCTTTAAAGAGGACCAAATCTCAGTTTGCAAGAAGCACAGTGTTTTTAACAGAGGCTAAATACAGCTTTATATGGTGACAGAGCTAAACCATGGGAACACAGAAACTGCTGGATTATTTCAGGGGCCACAGAATTTTAATCTTAAAAGATCTGAGATTAGACCAGCCAACACAGCTGGTTTAAAACACATGCAGGCAGCATTCTGTAGTCACAGAGGTGAAAATCAAGTCACTAGCAGTCAGAAACACAAATGTAAAGGGCAAAGCTCTGCTTTGGGCCTGCTACTGAAAAAATGTGATGCCAAATAAAGCCAGAACATCACTGGCTTGAAATATGGATGTGAAAAGTTGCTCTCCTGGACTCATGATCCTCCTTTAAGTAGAGAAACTGAACTGGACCTGATGTAGCCGTGGTGACAGAGATTGAACTTGGCTGGTTAAGAGGAGTAATCTTCCAGCCAGAGATCATTTCCCTGGTCTGGCACGTCATTACCCTGTTTGGTCATTCAAGACTCACTAAGAGAAGTTCACAGAGCAGTTGAGAACCGAAGGAACATTGCCTGGATCAGATCCAAGCGAGCCATAGCCCTCTGCCTGTCCTTCATCACCCCTAAGAGCTCAGCCTGGTAGGGACCCTGGGGAGTAAGGAGCCCTCTCCCTCAGTCCATCCATAGATCTTACATGCTCCAGAGGTACTTTGAAAGTACAAGAGAGCTTGTGGAGGGGATGGAAAAGGATATTCAGAGGAATGGTTTTAACCCCACAAAAGTAAACCACCAGGTCATGTTCTGTACCAGCAAGCAAAGCTCACCTCCCTGGTGATGTTCAACAGCACATCACCTCATGCAAACCCCAAACCCACCTCGTGCATGACTCCAATTTATAAAGCAAGATCCACTGCTGAAACCCTGCTGGAGGATAAGAAAATGCTGATTAACAAAGTCTAAAGATGGTTCATCTCTCCCAGCCTAGCCCTCAGAAGCACATGTTTGTTTGAGGATCTCCACTGACACCCTGGCTATTTTAACACTGCCTTTGTCTCCAGCTATCCCTCCCCTTCCCCCAAGCTTTCTGCTGTATTTGACATTTGCAGGGAAGCAGGCAGAAGCTTCTCTGTCCACCAGTTCATTTCCTCAGGTAATACAAATCCATCACTGACCCATTTATAACACCAGACAGAATACACAGTTTTATTTGCCCACTGACTCAGACGCAGTATGGCAGCCAGCATCTCTGCCCCAGGTGAAAGATCACACAGTTTTCCAGCACTTGACAGATCTCAGACCAGGGATTACCATTAGGCTGCCACCCTCCTCCCTGCCAGCCCCTCCCAAGAGATCTTTTTTCCACCTGTGGAAGGTCCTCTGTCTGCTTCGTGGTGGTGGCAAGATGTTGGTCCTGCCACTGATGGATGAGAAGGGATGATATAGAAAAGGAGCAACAAGTTGCTGCTAACACACTACCAAAAATATTTTGTCCCAAACAGCTTCAGATGCAGGTAAGAGCCCTTTGAATTACATGTTGAGATGTTGCACTATGAAGGCAATATCCTGAGTCCAAATTAGAACCTTGTTCCTTTTGCTCTCCCCTCTTCAGCCCCCATTTCCACCCACTTACTCCTTCCAGGAATCAAATTTTTGCAGTTGGTGTAATAATACAAAACTCAAGTACAAAATGCTTAAAATAGCACTCTGGCTCATAATCATAATCATTAATGTGATACATAGATGGCAGACAGGCTCTAGAAGAAACCAAGTGGAATGTCTACAGTACACTTGAGGATGGGGGGAAAAGGGAATTCTGAGTGATGCTGGGATTATGGACCACAATGTTTGTGAATCCACCAAGATTAATGAAAATTCTCCAGCCAAGAAAGTGTCTTAATCAAAGAGGAATTAGAAACTATTACATTAAAACCAGGAAAAAGCTGTTATTCCCTCAATATTAAAAAAACTTTTGTTATGCAGGTAATAATTAAGAACAATCTCCCATACAAAAAGAAAAAAAAACAACCCATGACCAACCTCTTGTTAACCTTATTTCAAGTCTTTCCAGTAATAAACATCTCTTGCCCTGTCTACTATGGACGCATTCAAATTAAGGAGAAATCTAGTATTAAAGCTCAGTTATATCAAAAATGGTAAGAGGTTGAAGCTCCTAATGGAGTTCCTCTGTCCTAGTTTAATCCTTTTTGCTTTAAATAAGCTGTTTGAGGGTCAGCCACTGAGATCCAATTTCTTTTTCTTCTTCCTTAGAAATACTGAAACAGGAAATGGATCATAAAAAATAAAAAAATAACTAAGACTTTTTTTGTAATAAGGGCTGCGATTATAAGCAACTGCATCCTTCAAAGGCCACAATCCTTGCAAGTATGTGGACATTACAGAACTCTTAAGAAGAATTTTTTTCTCTTCTGCAAGTCCATTACATTACACATTTGCATTTAATTATTTAAAACTCAGCACTACCTTCAAGCATTTAAATCTAAGAAGGTAACAAAATCCAGTTTTAGAACAAAATAATCAAAATAATCAGTTTCCATTGTCATAAGATGACTGTTGTTTTGAAGAACCATTCCCACTTGACCTTAAAGATACAGGATGAAATCTGATAATAGAGAAAGTGGCTGCCAAAACTTCACTCCAGAATATGTAAACAATTGCCAAACTACATATATAACCTCAAATGTCTCTTGTCACAAGGAAGGTTCAGTTGAAGACTAGCCTATCAACATAAAAAGTATCTCTTGGGGTAAAAAAAAAACAAACCACCCAACAACAACTGAGTAACCTGGAATCTGCAGCCAAATATTTGATTTTTATAACAGACAACAAGAAACTGGAAGAGATTTCCAGTTTTCCTCGCCTAAGAGAAGAGAATTCTTGGGTAAATTCAAGGTGGAAGGACTTTTTAAGAAAGCACTTACGTATGTCCCTAGTAAAAATTTGGACCTTCTCCAATTAGGAAAAAACAAAATGCACTTAAAACCCCACCAAGATTCTTAGACAAATTCAAGAAGAGGCAGCCCAGTGGCAGCTCAGGCTTTGTCAGGATTTAGGTTTGGTGCATTATAAGAAGCAATAAAGAGAAGCCTCAGGAGAAGCATTAAATAAATGGACAATAAATGGTTTTCTAAGAAGACCTGTCCACAGAAAAAACCTGATTTAGTTGCAAATGCCGTTACATTATTGAAAATTGGTGGGACAGTGGCTCTTCAAGGACAAGTCTTCTGCTTTTGGCTACAAGCAGGAGGCCACCCACACTTGGCTTTAGGGAAGCAGGGTGGGCAGCAGGTCAGTTCTCTTCCCTCCATCGACATGCTGGCTTCAGAGAGCACCTGAGGGAGGAGCTGCTCCAGGAATATTCCCTCTCTGGAAGGGAGAGAACACAGAAGACACCAGGAGGTCCCTGCCCACCCCAGTGTGGAGCAGAATCCTCAGGTTCACCCTGCACATCTCACCTGGCCATGTGTCCGAGCAGGGACACAGGTGAGCTGCACCCAGAGCTGGACGTGCCCTGGGACCCAGAAAGGCTGTTTGGAACTGCAATACCAAACAACTCCATGGCTAGGCAAACCTTGACACTTATTCTGCATTGCAAGAGTGGATAGGAGCAGGTAAAGATATTTTAAGCTAGCAAACATGGAAGGGAGGAAAAAAAATTAAAAAAAAAGAAAAGAGTTGAAAAATATGCAAAAGTAACCCAGAAGATTCAAGCCCTGTGGTGGTTTAAAATCCATCTGTAAACCAAACAGCACCTTCAACCGGATGAGGTACAAACAAAATTATGGAATACAGCTTGCCTTTTATTCTGGGAAGTTGGTAAGTAATGTTCTGAAAGCAAAGGGTTTTCTGGCTCTCAGAATTATTTCAACAAAGAGAAAGCAAATTAACCTGCACTGGTAGGTGATACACAGTTCCAAAGCAAAGGGGTACATAATTCCTATTGTCTTTACTGATTATTGTTATTAGAGCCACTTAAAAAAAAAAAAAAGGAACCAAAGTTTGACATAAAGGGAAGGCACTTAAAACCTCCCCAACTTATTGCTTTTCCAAGACATACATCTAAGTACTTCCAGTAGATCAAGTGTCATTGAATCCTCCAGCTCGAGGAACTTTTAAAATAAAGCAGGATTAAGTTCAAAGCAGAATCACATAAAGAATCCTATTTTGTTCTTACTGAAGGAATAAAGATGGAAACAAGCAAGGCGAGAAACAAAAACAAACAAAAACCCAGAAAACAAAACCTAAAGCACAAAGACCTATGTTAAACTCAACTGTTTAAAAAAAAAAAAAAAAAAAAAAAAGATTTATGGTGGTTGGTGGTTGAAAGGGACAGGGAGCATCTTTTCATTTACAAATGGAGAGGAGACAAGGACAATCACGTCTATAAAAACACCACATTCTTCTTTGATTAGGAGTCCAGCTAAGTGAACAGCTCTTCAGACACAGCATTCAGCAACAGCACTTGCCACTCAGGTGGATCTCTCCTCCCTGTTCCTTTCATCCCAAAAGAGGCATACGTGAACCTGATGGCACCAGAATTCACACAAAGAGTATTCTGAGACATTTGATTTGTTTTTAGCAGTGAACAGTACGGAAGAGGGAAAATAATGTAATGTGGTTTGCAGTCCACGCCAGACTTTTTTCCCTTTTAAAAGTCATTTGAATAAAAGGCATTTGCGCTTCTTTTAAATTCGTTTCTAGCAACAAGCATTCATTCAGGCGTGGGTTCTTGTTTGCAGGAATGCACGCAGAGTCAAAGTTCCACATTAATTTATGACCTCATTGACAAAGTGTCTATGGGAGAAGTGTACAATCAGTTCTGCGCAAATTTCATTTTCCCTTCTGCTGTTTATGGAACACTGGAGCATGACAAAAGACAGGATCATATGTTTCAGGTTTCCATTCATTTATCACAGACAAGTCATTAAAGTCAGCAGAAATCACTTGCTCTCAGAAAGAGCAAAGACTGAAGTATCCCCCTCGTTTTCACATGGCTTCAAATTCGAAATGAAATCTAAAGGCTCCAATTTTAAGTTGCACATAAGAAACAAAAAGGTGGATTTAAGTACTTCAAGGCAGCAGTACTGACAGTCTATTCCACCCAATCACAACCTATTTATTTGACTCACGCAGTTCAGGCCACACTTGCTGGTGGCCTCTGTCTGTGTGAAGAGCGACCTGAGTGAGTCTGCACCACAAAAAAAAACCTTCTTCCTTTACCTGGTAGTGGAGAACCACAAAGAAGTGAAGCAGCCTGGCTCCAGGTCACACATCTGGTCTGTGGCACAGCCAGCACCAGAAAGTGGCTTTCCAGACTCCAGCCTTTCCCTGTTATGCCATGCTACCTACCTTCCTGTCCCTGGAATCCCAGCGCTAACTTCCCACAGGACGAAGAAATGGAAGAGCTCTCCAGCAGAGCAGAAGTTAAAATTCCAGAAGCAAGCGTAAATCAAAACACCACACAACAAGGGTACAGCTGATGCTCTTTATTTATCTCTGTGTTTACTTTCTAACTGGAGTTGCCATTTCCACCTTTTCTGCACAGAATCCAGGCCTTTTGCTGAAGAATTTAGGTCAACTCGGCAAAATGTCTGCAGAGCTGCAGAGAAGAATACTGGTGGAGACAGAGTTCAGGGTTGGTGAGCATGGTTTAACCCTCGTAATACTTGACCTTGCAGTGGAGGAGGAACATGGAAAAAACACTGGCCTCTTTTTTCAGGGGAGCTTTATATAAGGGTGAGGAAGAATATTTGTTTTCTTTAGGGCTGGCAGCTAGAAAAACTGAAATTCTTGGATGATCTGAGAGGCTTTTCTTTTAACAGGACTTTGCCCAAACTGCTGAGCCTTTCTACTCTCTTCCCATACTCCTTCAAAATAATCAGCAACATTATATTAATTCTGTTCCAGCAAATATCTGGACAAAACCCAGTCAATGCTTACTAGGAGTCATCAAAGAGTCTCCTTTATAGCACCTTCATAAAGATATCTGCAAGAGGAACTCTCTGGGTCCTCCTCAATGGCTTTTTTTAAGCAGGAGATATTCAAGACCATAGAAGAGGAAGTTTGATTTAATCAGACCTCTCTTTCACATATGCTAGCTGGAGCCACAAAGCATGTGCACACTTCCACTCCACCCTGGCTGACAAAATTTATGACAGCAACCCAAGCAATTAGTTTTCACATGCTGACAGTTGCACCTATCCTTCATTGTTTGTACATCACCACAAGCAAGACACAGATATTTTTTATGGATTTCTTGAAAAAATGCTTAGGTTGTAAGAGAATCACATCCTACAAAACCTTCAGGCTACACATCACCTTCAGCCTATGTTCAACCACTGTGTGAAGCTATTGTGTTTTTTCTGAAAATACGGTTTTTCAATAAAGTAAGTGTTCCACACTGAGAGACTGGTGTCTAAGAAAACACATCTTTCCAAAAGGCTCTGTGCTCAGAGCCATGCACAGCCTACCAGGGACTCCTGATCCCGTTTAATGTGAACCCAAACTCTGCAAAAGGAGCTTACAGACACAGAGCAGCCTCTGTAGTAATCCAAGATACTGCTGGCATTCCTGCTGAAGGAAGCACACTGAGCATGCTTCATCCTGTGTCTGCAGAGCAGAACCAGCCTGAGCTCTGCCAAAAGCCAAGTGTGTCATGGGCAGCTGTGACTGCTACTTTGCCTGGGTAGAGATGAGGAAAAACACCTCTTCTTTGGGTGTCTTTTTATTTTTTTTCCCTGCCTGTAGCCGTCAGCTGAGATACACAAAGATTCTTGGGTGCAGTTGGGAAGACACCTGGCTAAAAAACTCTATAAAGTTTGCGTTTTACTGTGAGGCACACATCTGGGCTCCAAGCTTCCAGCACACCTGAGGTGGCACACAGGCTGTGCACAGCTGCCTGCTGCACACACAGTCTGTGCCAGTGTCACCTGAGAGGGGGACAATCCCTGCTGCTTCACACCCTGAAGGCTTCCCACCCTGGTCAGGCCACCTCACACTCACCACACAGAGCCTGGGAATTGGTGCAAGATCAAGACATTTTGGGGAAGCAGGCAAATTCGCCCTCTTCATCCCCCTCTTTATACGTAATTAATGAAGAATTGTATCTTCCTAATTAATATTCCATATTAATGTCCATTTTAATGAAGAATTGTTTGTCTGAGTAGGCTCATCTTTTCTTTCACAAGACCATTCCTTTCTAACATATAATTTGCCTCACTTTCCAACCTCTATTCCTGGCATTAAACTGCACCTTTCTGCTTTTCTGTCACAAATTATTCTTCCTGGCCTACCCACTATCTCTCCTCTGTATGCCTCTCATCCTCCTCTAGGTCTTCTAGAAAGATGATATGATCATCTGCTCTCTCTACAGTCCAACAGATAAACATGACAGCGATATGGCTCTGCAGCCAAAATAGTTGGCCCTTCCTTTCTTCTGAAGGTGTTTGGCATCCCGGTCACTCAGCACACAGCATGACATAAAAACCACTTTTCTCTCTTAAGAAAGGAGCACATTCTCAAAAAAAGACTGCTCAGCCCAGACCCCTTTCTCGGTAGGGCAGAGAAAATGAGGGAGGGAGAAGGGAAGGACGGGAAGGGCTTGCACAGCAAACATCACCAGGAGTGACTGGCAGCTGTCTGTTCCTCATCCTGCTGCTGCTGCTGCTGCTGAGGGGCCTCCCATGCACACCAGAAACTGAGGCAACAGCAGCATCTGAGGCAACAGAAGCCTCGATATTTCTTCCTCTTTCTTTTTTTGAGGAACAGGACTCCCTTTATGGTCCTCATTGTCTGCTGCTGGGGGCTCTGTAACTGATACAACCGTGGCCAGCCGAGGTCCTGCGAATGCGTGTGTGTGTGTGTGTGTGTTTGCTATGTCTGGATCTTCAGGAAGGCAGCCTGGTATTTTATTTTTAAACTTTGGCTCCTGTTGCACAGCCCCACATGTAATGGCTCCACTCCTGAAGGTTGGATAGTCTTCTGCTATCAGTTTTCAAAGACAAACAAAGCCATCCAAGCCCAACACCACCAAGAGAACAGGAGGAAAGTTCTCGCCTGAAGATTTTAATTCTCAGGAAAAAAAAAAAAAAAAAAGCACCCAAAAAAATCCCAAGAGATCACAAAAAATATTAAGCCATCACTGTCATCCCAGCTTTATGCTGCTGCATTCTTGCAAGCTGTAGAATATTGTGCAAGTCCCAGTAACTGCTGTGGTTTTAGGGACTTGTCTAGGTTTTTATTTCTAGAAATTTTCTGGAGTTCTGCCAGTTTTCCCCAGCTGAGGGCCAGACCTTTATGTGGATCAGTATTCACTACAGCCCTGCATTATGAAGTGGAGAGTCAGAACAGGAGTTTCTCCTCACCTGAAAGCAGAACCTGTGGTGGATCTCCCAGGTCTCAGAAGCTGAAGGAGGCAGAACCCAGACATGCTAATCAAGGACTGGTGCTATGGTTCACCTCTCCTGCAGAGCCTGACCTTCAGATGGGCTGCAAGGCTCACAAACTAACTGATATCCTATACCTCTAAACCACCTGCAGTACAAGATCATTTCAGCAGTGCAGGTTCACAGTCAAAAAAGAAAAAAAAAAAAAAAAAAAAAAGAGTGGTTTCCTTTTTTGCTGAGCACACACAGGGTCTGTATCTGCAGACCTGATTACTAGAAGAAAGGAAACGTTCAAGTTGAAGACAAGAGGACTTGCACTCATGCCTGGGAGAAAAGATTTGACGCAGAATACAGGAGAGAAATGGAGAAAAAGTGGTTTTTGAGTCAAGAGGAACTCATCTTTTTACATCTTATCTTATCTTTACTTGCATTTCATGATGGGACACCACTAATCAGAGTGTTATTTACAGGTTAGAAGAGTCACTCATTCCAAAAACAAGGGAAACAGCTTCAGCATCTTTCTCCTTTTTCATTCCTGATCTCCTTTCTTCATCCATTGTCTTGTAGCTCTTTCAGTCAGATTACAGCCATACAGAGTTCTGAATCTTGAAAGAAGTCTTCCAAAACTGAAACTACAAATTAAGAACTGAAAACAACCTGCCAATTAGGGGATCAAAATTCTCCTTCATCCTGCTGTAGTAATTGATTTATAAAAGTTAAAAAAAAAAAAGCATTTACAGCAAGGCCTCTACTGCTGACCTTCAAAACCAAGCTAAGTACTATTTTCCCCCTGAAACTGACTTGGTTTTGCATCAGTTGTCATAAAAGAGGATCTAATGGTAGTGCTGTCTTTCAGTAAGCACAGAAGATGAGTTTATCTCTAGGTTTCCTAGATTTGTCACCTTTAACAGA
This sequence comes from Vireo altiloquus, assembly GCA_013396875.1. Lineage (NCBI taxonomy): Eukaryota > Metazoa > Chordata > Aves > Passeriformes > Vireonidae > Vireo > Vireo altiloquus. The sequence continues at coordinate 88,102 of VZRF01013271.1, read as the reverse complement.
CCAAAGCCTAAGATTTTGAGAGATGACTAACCAAAAAATGAAACCAATCACTACTGAAGTCGCCGAGACCCTTAAATCTACTGAAATGCATTCACAACAATAAAACTACTGCTAGTAATAATTTGAGATTATTTGGTTGGGCCATCTATAGTAGAATGCTAGGTTACCCTAGGAGACTGACGTGTTGGCAAATTATAATTGTCTTTTTGTGCAACAACCTCTTCTGTGGTAACCAGCGGACAAAAGCCTCTGGTTCCCATCTGTAAAACCAGGACTAAAGTTTGGGGTGACTAAAGTGCTGCTAAGTTCCAGAGGAAACCAGAGATCTTCCTTCTGTGGATCTATCCTTTGTGAAAGTCTGCAGCAGCTCTGTCNCTTTATAAAAAAAAAAAAAAAAAAAAAAAAAAAAAAATCTATTTCCTTTTTTTCCTCTTCTTTAGAGACAACAGAAAAATGCATCTGACTATGAAGAGGAAATCAACTTCCACTAACCTTCTGCACAGATCCCACTTGGAGAACAAAATGCAAATCACTGGTCCATAGTTTTAAGCTGAGAACGGGGATATGGAGGAAAACCCACTACAGATAATCAAGCCCCAGCTGATAACTACAGTCAGCCTCATCATTACACTTAATTTGGTTAATTTGCTTCCCATCCCTTTGCCAGGTGAGAAGGAATCTTCCTGCATGTTCTGGTAGATCACAACCACCTCCTTGGATTCCCTGCAGCTCCACATTCTCCGGGAATGTGAAGGTTCTTATCAGCTGTGCTTCAATCCCTAAACTGACATGAGATAGCAGCACTGGGAGTCATCTTGCTGAAGGTCCAGCTTCTACAGCTGCACAATTTGTCCACAACCAACTCAAACAAGCCTGTCTCCCACAACAGCATCTGAAGAGAAACTCCCTGTGACCTCTTACAACTTTTGACAGTTTGTCGGCAATTCCAGTGTCTCTTAATTTTTTCCACAATTAAATCAGAAACAAAGAATTGTTTATAGAATGAGCATTTTTCTAGTCTTAGTTTCCAGCCACTGCCTCCTTTTACGCCTTAGTACTGACTCCAGATTCCAATAATACTGGACAAGGACTGGCAAATTGGCTGCTTTTAGTTCTTCAAATGCCACTCCTGGAAGCCTCTGAAAGGGAGGAATGGACTACCTGAAAGCTCTAATGGTGAAGCACAATCTTCCACTCTTCAAACCATTACTATCCCGAGCATTTCCAGCCTAGTCCACTTAGTTATTGTTTTAAATATCATGCAGGATCACTTTTTTTTTTTTTTTTTTGGTAATTTAAAAGGAAGACAGGAGTCTTCCTTGAAGTCCACATAGGCTACAAAGCCAACACATTTACTGAGTGAGTCACAGAGTATTTTCTGTTCCACATTTTCTACCTTTTACAGATACGAACTGAATGATGAGCTTTTAGGTCTGACACATTAAAAAATATAAAAAGTATAAACTACTGATGCAGAAAACAGACAGAAAAAAAGGAAAAGTCTCTTTAAATCCTGTCAGACACCCTCCTTGTCTGACCTGTGGGATGCTTTTGTTTTGAATGGAATAGGTCCAAAATACAAAGGAAAACCCTTGCTTATCTCTTTGGGATCAAGGGTTCTCAAAGGCACAACACTGGTGTTATTTGTTTGATACATCAAAGCAAGGTCATTACTTCAATCTTGGAAAGATCCAAAAGTCTCCTGGTACACCAGAAAAGCCAGTGGCCACTGGGACTTATGACTCTCCTGCATTCCCTGCATGGAATTTTCTCATCCCACAGTCCCTCCCTCCTAGAGCTGCAAAAAACAGGTGCCTCCATCTGGATGATCCCTGAGGCACTGACCCAATTCTCCCCTTTTACTTGGAGGGGGAAAAAACAAAAACAAAAACAAACAAAAAACAAGCCACAAAAGATGTCAGACTTAGATCTAAAGGTGGCAACAAATACATGTTTTGATCACTTCTCTCCTTCAGCTCAGCTCCATTGTGAACGTTCAATGACAGCCCAAAAGCCTGTTGTAGTCTTTTAAGCGTAATGGATAAATTTCAAAATTCAGGATTTGTCCACAGGAACTTCACTGACAGATGCCTGAGAACCCAAGCACATTGCTGTCATTCAAAGTTTCATACAAGCCAATCCTCCATGCTTCCTCTCTGATTTAGGCCATAATATAGCCTTTTATTTCTTTGGCAAAAACATTATCAGCTTTATGATAATCATTATCAGCTTTATGATATCAGCTTTATGTGCACTTTGGCACAGTGCTCTAAAAGCAGCGATTGGTCCAACTGCCTTATATCTTAAGGAGACCTATTACTAATAAGATAATAAAAATATCCCACAAAGATAAGATCTGCCTAACATAATCTGGGAACCTAATAGCTCCAAAGGATGCTTTTCTTAAGATCTCCAAACCTAGCCAAAATCCTCTGCTGTCCCTCGTACTTCCTGAAGAGGTGAGTAAGCAGAAGATAGTAAGAAATCATTTTGCAACTTTCACTGAAACACAATTGACCTTTTAATCTCTTCTTAGGGCCAGGCTGATACTGTTCTTTCACTTTTAGACCCAAAACTTGATCACTTTAGAGAACACTCCTTCATTTTTTTTGGGTGAGATTTATGTGCACCCATGAGATTTTTTACATTTTTTTCCCCTTGTCCTCACACTGAGGCATGGACTGAAAGCTCACTGAACTCATTCCACAAGACAGTTTCGGAATATAAACAATTTTTTACCATCTTGTCCAAATAACACTGACTTACTTTAGACACGGTTTGCAGCCATGGTTGAATAAAGGAGCAATACTGTGGTATTATTTCCTGTCCCCAGTATTACTCCCTTCAGGTCAAAGAAGCTGGAAACTCATGCTGGTGGTTGTTGGGACAAATCCAGCATGGCACATCCTCTGGGATGGCTTTTTAGCCTTTGCTGAGAATAAACAGAGGGAACAGTGAGGTGGATTGAGAACTGGATTGAGAAGGGCAGGTCTCAGAGGATGAGTCCTGTAATTAGTGGTGTCCCCAAGGTTCAATACTGGGGTCCAGTCTTGTTTAATGTCTTGGATAGAGTGTCCCCTCAGCAAGTTCACTGACGACACAAAACTGGGAGTGGTTGATGCCCCCCAAGTGCTGTGCTGCCCTTCTCAAGGGCCTCCAGAGCCTGAAGGGATGGGCAGAGCAGGAGCTTTTGAAATTCAACAACTGCAGGGTCCTGCACCCAGGCAGGAATAACCCCAGGCACCAGCACAGGCCTGGGTGATCTGCTGGAACAGCTCTGCAGAGAAGGACCTGGAGGTCCTGGGGGACCAACAGCTGTCCCTGAGCCAGCAGAGGGTCCTGGGCACAAGGAGGCCAAGGGGATCCTGGAGTGCACTCAGAAGGGCACTGCCAGCAGGTCAGGGAGTGACCCTGCCCCTCTGCCCAGCTCTGGGGGCACCTCTGGAGTGTCCAGCAGTGTCCAGCTCGGGGCTCCTCAGCACAGGACAGACACAGAGCTCCTGGAGCGGGGCCAGCAGAAGTTATGGATGTAATTAGGGCACTGGAAGATCTCCCTCATGAGGAAAGGCTGGGGGAGCTGGGGCTGTTTCTTGAGAAGAGACAACAGGAGGCTGGACCAGGTGACCTCCAGTGGTCCTGTTCCAACCTGGTGCTGTGATTCTGGGTGATTCCATGAGCTTTCACAATTGCTTTTTGGATACTGAACATGCCAATCGTGGCAGGCCAGCCATTTGAGAAGTTTCAACACATGCTTCCCCAATCAGGAGAGTCTGATGACTTTCTGAGGTGCTATTTTAAAGTGGGCTTCTAAAGCAGCAGCTTTGTTCCCGGTGCATGCTGATGATGGACTGTCAGCATCCTGAGGAATTAATTATGTCTCTTTTGAATTGACAGGATCTTCTCGGCTGTACATGGGAAAATGAAAGGGCAGAAGGGATCTCAAGGATGGCCAAGACCAGTTCTGTTATCACATATATAAATCCAATCTTCATTAGCTTAAAGAAAGAAAACTAGCATGTTTACTGAAAAAAATATTACAGCTGTTGATTCCTGAGCCAAGGAATGCTCCATTTTAAAGAGAACTGGTTCCATATGAAAGCCTTCTGATCATGGTGCACCTAACTGCTAGCAATTTCTAGTCCCAGTGACCATGCAAAAAGGTAATATAGAGACCTAACCAGCCAGTTTACTGATATAAATTCTACACCTCTCCCTCCAAAGGATTCATTTCTCAGTTGAAACACCCCTTGAGGCTGGAAGTCATGTATTATAGTTCTGAAACATGAAGTAACCCTCAGTTCTTCCCAGCTTATCAAAAATCCCTGTCCTGCTCTCTCCCTTCTCCCTGTTCCTTGGCTTCATTATGCTTTTAAAAAGGGAGATGGCTGCTAAAATCCCATTTGGGTTAATTTGACAGCTGGAGCAAGAGCAACTGCAAGAATCTCCCAAGGAGAAGGTTCTGACTGTCCCAGCAATTTGATCAGTCCAGCTCTTCCTATGCAAAAAAGTCCCATCAGGAACACAACTGCGAAGTATCCCAGAACACACAGAGAAGCTATTCAGGGGACACAGGGAAAGAACAAAAGGAAAAAAGAAAAAAGAAAAGAGAAGTATAGAAGAAGTCTCAACTAGGAGGTCAGAGTTCACCAGATTTAAAGACCCACTGATCTTCCTTTAAGATAGGCTTGGTCTCACATTCCCAAGCCCAGAACATTTCGCCTGTTTCCTAATTACAGATCAGATATTCTAGGCAGGCTACACTAGTGAAAGTGCTCCTTCAACACCAGTAGTCCACTGCCACATTTTCCTATTACAAGCTTGTCAGCCTGCCAATGCAGAGAACTTCTAGAACTCCTCTTTGCTCTCTTCCCACAGAACACAAAGCAGCATATTCCTTCAGAAGCCCTATTCAAACTCCCTTTCTTCTCCATGAGCCTGCATCTTTGAGACAATGGATAAGAGGAGGCGGACCACTTCCGCCATTCATTTGCTCAGCCTGCTGAAACGTCAGATCTGTCTGATCTTGCAGCAGAAGCATTATCCTTTGTTCTGATCAGGTTGCACAAATAGCTGCGCTTGTGTCAGTCGCAGAGCAGAGATTTTTTTTTTTTCCCCCTTTCTTTTATTTTTTTTTCTTAATTTTTTTTTTTTTCCTTCCACGGCCAGTATGATTTACGGCTCACACAACGCATTGTGACCTGCTAAAAATGTTGCAGTTTTGTTTTTCCACCAGGTCTGGGGCCAGCTCTCCTACCAAAAAAAAAAAACTCAGTTCAGCGTTAACACGCTAAGGAAGAGGAAAACTGCACAGCGCAAATATTCCCAGCCTCACACACAAAGGTCACAAGAAGCACCTGAAAGCAGGCTGGAGGAGAGGCAGGAGAGGATTTGAGATGCCTAGGACACCCCACCACTTCTCCAAAGGTTTGGGTGCTCCTCGCAGCCATCCAGCAGCAGCTGCCCCGGCGTGTCCTGACAGCTCAGAACATCCCACACCAGATAAACTGGGCTGGCCCCAGCCACCCCCACTGCTGTGGTGACATAATTCTGCCCAGAATTCACACCTGGGCCCGCTCAGAGACAAGGGTTAGCCACCACCAGGCCGTGCCAACACCGTGGTAATCACTGTCTGTCTGGGCAGTTCAGTTTCCCACACTGACAGAAGGAAAAAATATAAAAAAAAAAAAATAGATCGCCGCGTCTGCTGATAAAAGCTCTGGAGAGGTTACAAAACGTGGCTTTAGCGGTTTTTTTTCCTCTTTCCCCCTGTTCTACCATACTTGTGAAAACAGTTGTTATCATACATCCTTCCTCTTCCTAGGGCAGAAAACCAAACCAACCAGAAAACACAGCCAGTAAGTTCTTCAGAACTTCAGCCGCGTTGGAAAGCCTCATTCAGGCTGGAGGTTGAACTCTACCTACTACCTCCAAATTTCTCATATTTTTGCCTAATTGTAAGTATGTGCGTGAGTATGCTGTCTCTGCTATCAGGTAAAAGCTCTAATACTCATTTCTGGCTTCTAGCCAGCATTTAAAAAGGAAAAAAAAAATTTGCTAATCCATGGTTGCAATGGAAAAAACACCTACCACAGGGAAAAAATCCTCCTGCCTTTAGCCAAATCTAATCTAATCTTTTCTCACAGCTGTAATATCACTCTGAATGCTTCGCTACCTAACTTTAGCTTCACATACGGAGCACGGGGAATTATTGATACAAACCTTTTGTACGAGGCCAGCCTGGAAGGAAAGAGAAACACACAAGTGGCTGTGTTCAACATTCCTGAGTTTGCCATCAGAATCAATAGGGTTCCATGAAGATACTGCCATTTTTAGTAACTACGTTGCCCTCCAAAAAGCAACAGCATTATATGATTTCTGCTTCACAGAGGCTTTGACGTTCCATCTATTATCCCAGTCTTGCTTTAGCACGTATTTTATATTAGAATGCGTTCCAGGAGGCATATGGCAATAGAACTAGGTCAACCATTAACCAAATAACAGGAAGCTGCTCTGCAGAGCACACCCTTCAAGGCTCGCTTAATGAGCTGGCTCTTCAGAGTGTGTCCTTCAGTAAGGTTGAAGCTAACTGTCCCACGGGATTTTCCTTGGAGACACAAGGTGGCCCAGGGCAGGTGACTTATGGACATGACAGATTCTGAAGAGCCATCCCAGAAGTGTAAAAGCATCTGGGTCAGATGTTGAGATGAAGAACAATCCACGGTCAGGCATGGGACACTGAGCATCAGGAACCAGCTCCGGTAATTTCCTCATCTCAAGGGCAAGCAGAGCCCATTCCATCATTAATCTGCTCCCACAACTTCACAGGAAAAGAGCAGAGCCTTTGCAGAGTTTGCAGGGAAGGATACCATCACTAGATAAAGATTTAGCATCTCTCTGTCTGCACGAGTCAATTCCAAACTCTTGCAAGTTTTGAGAAAAAAAAAAAGGGCTGATATTAAGCCTTGCAAGTCAGCGTCAGAGTAAATTCTTCATGTTCTGCTTTCTCATTGATCTCGTTGAGATACATGGATTTAACATCATCTACCAAATCCAGGAGGAAAAAAAGCCTCCATCTTCATTGCTGATAACTTCATTTCTTCCACCTCAATCTTCCCAATGGCTTCCACCAAATATCACATTCCACACTTCCAAGCAACCACACGTGCCCAAGCTTGAAAGAGAAGTTTTTAGGACTGAGAAGCATCAGTCTTACCACAGAGGAGAATCCATTAGTAGCATGGGAAGTTAGAAAGAGTTCTGATTCATATTACACCGTCAACAAAGCAGTAGAGATGGCCTGATCAAGTTGTTTTTAAACAAATAGAAGGCAAATGCTTGCCAGCACTCTAATTGAAAGGAAGTTTGCATACAACAGCCACTGATACCCATCACATAACTGTTGCAATAACATGAAACTCAACAGCCACGCACCACAAAGCACTATAAACTTTTCAAATTCGAAAGTCACCATCAACCTATGTGACTACAGCCAATTTTTCACACTAAGTATACTGGGATACTAGTATTAGCTTCCTGACACTCTCATATAAAATGGATACAGTCTCTTATCTCTTTATCACAGTCTTTTTCTGGACAGTATCTCTACGAAACAAAACATTCTGAGATCCTGAGGCCATTACTCACCCAGACAAAGCTAACAATAAAAAAAATCCTCTCTACACCATTCCATAATTTCTANAGTTCACAACTATCCTTGTGACAAAAATAAAAGGCAAAAAGCCCATGTCTAACAGATATTCTTCTACTAGAGCCTCCATAACTGAGAACTTCTCTGCAACCAAATGTTTGTGAGGTGGGAACTCAGGTCCGTCTTTCTGGTGGTGGACCCTGCTGGTTTACCAGATAATAATTCCAGTTCCTAATTACAGGCACAGGAAATGATAAGGCATCCATGATGACTGAGAAAACAGTCAGTGTGTGTGTGATCATATGTCCCTGCAGATTGCTTTGTATCTTAAGCGACAGCTCCTTGCTGAAACAGGCTAACTCAGTGGAAGACTGCCAAGCATGCTGTGGTGAGATTATCATCTTAGTAGTTATTTATAATAAACTATCTTCAGCAAGTAGCACCTTTTTCAGTAGGAAAAAGTCAAGGACAATGCATTTTCTTCTCAGTACAGAGATGGTGTATGGGAAGACGTGCAGACAGTATCTGGTGGCATTGTTCATTTGCATATGAAGAAGCACTTCTGATGAACATTCCTCCAGCATGTTCTGAAAACTGTTCCAACAACACTAGAAAAAGGCACAGAATTACCAGCCACTACAAAATACAACCTGCAGTGGCAATCACACGGATAGACAGAACAGAGTGGCCATACTTTGTTTTTGAAAAATCTTTTGATTTGCCTTTGCGTCCTTAATACTTCTGATGATGAAACAGCCACACCATGGCATTTCTACAGAACCAAGAGAAGAGTTCTGCCCTGAGAGATGGTATTCAAGCCTTGTGTAATTTCCCAGTGCCACTTCTTTGCAGAAGTGCCAGAGTCCCCGAATGGGGGCCAGTGGAGCAGGGAAGGACTGGATTAAGGACGGGAATTACTGCAGAACAGAACAGTCTTCGCACACAAGCCGTGTTTTTATGTGCATCCCGAATTGCAACTGGGAAAACATACCTGTGGGCTGACTACTCCCTCTCCAGCCCTTAGGAACACGTGAAGGAAGTCATGCTTCTGGCAGGGCTGCCACGGAACAGCGTCTAAGACAAGGATTCATTCAAGGGGATCTGTAATATATTCTCTGAAGGTCCCGCTGAACAGGCAGTGGAAACCATGAGAGCTCTGATTATCAAGTTCAGCTCTGCCATGCCCATCAAGACCTCCAAGATCTGGTATTCTGGAGCTTCCCAAGCTGCAGCTATAGGAAGGTGTCTCCAAATGTTATGGCTGGAAAAAAAAAAACTAAACCAGTTGACCAGGGTGTGACTGAGCTGACAGAAGACATACTATCAGATTTTTAAAGTCCATTGAATACTTAGCAAGCTTATTTAGAAATCTTTTTTCTGCAGCTTTAGGTAGATAAGCAACATTATAGGCTCTTTTAAAAAAAAAAAAAAAAAAAAAGGTGTCACAGCTTTAGCCAAACATGACACAGGCGTTCCAAAAGTGCGTTTCTGCTAAAAAGAACGCAGGAACAGTTACAGTAGCTTCCTACAGTTTCTTAGCAATTACAGAGTTTCAAGGTCTACACAGTATCACAGCATTTCGTACCTTCTGCATTTCACAGCTGCAGTTCAATGTTCTCAAATGGTTACAGCTTCTGAACAAACTCTGTCTGCACTAAAGCCAAAAGGATCTACAGCCGAGCTTCATCTGAAGCTCAGGACTTGCACATGACTGAACTCTTCTCTTTCTCCAGATCTGCTCAGCCCTTCAGCCTCTCCCCAACCCCTTCTATAATCCATCAGACATGCTTTTGGAGTGCACTTCATTGCTTTGTGTTTGGTTTGGTTTTTGTTTGTTTGTTTTTTTCTTTAAAGAAACATACACACAAACTCCCCCCACCCAAAAAAAAAAACAACAAACCAAAAACAAAAACAAGGGAAAAAAACCCCACAGGTTCAGAAAAGAGAGGAAGAAATGAAACCCTGCTGGGCTGAAGTTTTCAGGTGGCAAAGCAGAAGGTAATCGTTTAATACCAAGTATGAAAGCAGCACAAAAGGACAAGATGCAGAGTGGGGGAAAAAAAAAAAAATCTATTTGGGCTTCCTGCACTGGCATGAAATGGCTGCTTTCCTTCTTACTGCCAGCTCCCATGCTTCATGTTGACATTACACATCCTGTGCTGTGGATCCACCCCCATGCTGATGCCTGCCCAACAGAATTATCTCCTGCGTCACAGCAGTGGTAACAGAACTGCTGGCTCTGCACATCCCAGAGCACCATTTCAATGCTTAACACACGCAGCAAGCTGGACACACCACCAGATACCCTGGGTTGGTTCGTGGCACTCTCAGCGCTGCTCTGCTTTGCCTAACCTTCTGTTAACCAGATGGTCTCCTCTCCCCTTGGGACCAAACCATTAAAACTTTGCTTTATTAATTTCTACCAAAAGGCAGGGACGGTTTGGAGCCCTTGGTATCTGGTTTATCTCCAACAGGCTTGCTAAGATGGAAGTGGCCTAAAAATACCTGGAAACACTGCTTCACACCAAGAGAGAACAAGATCTTTTGGAGTAAATATTTAAATGATCTGCCAGACGAACCACCGCAGCAGCGTGAACCACATGGATAGGAACTTGTATTATGTGCACACAGGCAAAGATACACACTCCTGTCATTGTAAAAGAACCTAGACTGCATTTTTCCTGATCCAAAACACTTTTGTCTTCAACAAACCATTACCACATTAATATCTATTCAAGCCAATCCCTCAATTAAGAAGAAAAAAAAAATGAGGGGAAAAAATGGCTTCCAAAACCACCATCAGTTAATGATGGGGACTCCAGAAGGCGTGAACATCATCCACAGGCACCACAGCAAACAGGAATGCTCTCACCAGAACATCTGCAAAGTCGCATGAAAATCGTACTTCGGGGACACGCCAGCACTAATTGAAGTCAAAGTTGAGTATTTATAACATTCATGCTCCTGCTGTCAAAATACAAAGAGCGAGAATGAAAGAAGGAGCACATGAATGAAAGTGAAAGAATTATCTTATGCATATGCTTCCGCTGAATCTTGCAAATCTGCTACAGCCATGCCCTCACATGCAACCACAAATGAGCATCTCACGTATGTAGGTGGAAGCTGTTGAAAGTTAAGGGCATCCTCAATTCAAGATGTAATTTTCAAACGCCTCCCTGAAAGCTCCACAAGAATTACTCCACGCAGCTAAGGATCTGATCTTCAAATGTTTACTCACAGAAGTAGCTGCAGTGAAAATTCAGAATCAGAGCACGGCGACTATTCACATGAATGAGCTCTTAGAGCACAAGGGCTTTAGCTCCCATCCTCTGTTACCTACCAAATGCACTATGGTAACATGAAAATGCAACAGTGGAGAGGTCTGACCTATTAAAAAGCCTTTGTTAACATTCCTAAAAGTGGCAGTGAGCAGTTACAAAATAAATAAATAAAGCGTACATGCCTTCACGCTAAACAAAATCCCAGGAATGTAAGAAGAATCCTGTACAAGTTGCAGTTTTGCTGTCTTCCAAAGGAAATAGGAAGCAAATCCACATAAAATCTAACTATAATAAATCATTAAAATCCATTATTCGTGGCTACCACCACAGTGCAGTCCTTCAAGAGCACAACTGGATTCATTCACTGCTCAGACTGCTGCACACATGCATTTGTCTGAGGCTGGAAATTTTCAACCTAAAGCTCCAAACCTCTGCAGGCTGAGGTGTCAAACACACTCAAGGCACTACCACTATCCAACCTCCTACATGTGACTAACTTCTGGTGTGGAAGGAGATCACAAACTGCCTCCTTCCACCTGGGCAGCTAAAATGTTCTTGTGGTCATCCATTACTAAAAGTCTTACTGAGACATGAATAACCTTCCAATCTGGATGTCAACAGATCAGCAGGTACTGCCTTCAGCTCATAAGCAGGCTGCTTAATTCACCTGTAAAGAGGATTAGATGTCTTCAGCACATCAAGGAAACAAGCATGAGAACAGGCTGTGTGACATTTTAGCTCCATCTATCTTTAAAATTTCCCCAAAGAGCAGGATTTCTTTTTTTTATGTCCCATTTAAGTTACTAACTCATCATCATATGACTGGCCTCCACTGCCATGACATACAAAACTTCAGTATATGGTGACAGGCCCCCTAGAAAAGTCATTCCACAACCTGAAACATCATCTACCCTTCAAACACACTAAAAATAGATTCCTCACCCCCTTGAGGTCTCAGCAGCCCATCTGATATTACAGTACAGTATTAACAAACCTATGTAGACATGAATTCTTAAAATAAATATCTTCAAAGACCAGAATACCAGCAAGCAAACTATATTCCTGTACACACCACTGGTGAAGCTGTGGAAGCACTGAAGAACCATGGAGGGCAATGACCACTCCATGTTCACTTTGCAGGAGCACAACCCGTGCAACCTTTGGACAACCTGCCTGACATCTTGCCAAGCAACTTCTGACTCTCTTCTGAAAAGACATTTTCTGAGCACAGCCTCAGCAGGTTTTTTTTTTATGTGGTTCCTTGGAAGAACAGCACACTGAAAATCTTGTCTTCCCTCCCAATCCCCATCCCCTGCCCCACAGTGGAAGGAGAGAGCAGCACGCTTGCAGAGGGCGTGGAATGGAAAAAACCCACTGTAGTATTTTATCACCTCCGCAATCTGATCACTTCAAAATAATTCAGGTTTACTCACTTATTCACGCCGAGACCCAAACACACTGACTCACTCTCTCAGCAGCCCCAGTGAGTAAGAGTTGTGTCCTTGGAGCCAGAGATTTTGGGTCCCACACACGGAGGAGAAACCCAGGCGCTCCGGAGCAGCAACAGCAGCATGGGAACCCACCAGGAGCTGGCACCACTGAAGGGTTAAACAGACCCATCCCTGCAAGCCCCGAGGTGACACCATCCACACTGATGCAGAACGTGGCCTTGGGCCACGTTTACCTACAGAAGGGCTGCTGGAGTGCTCCTCTGCCCAGGCCCTGGTGCACACTGGGCTGTTTCGCACCATCTGCTCCATCACGGACAAGAGAACTTGGCCTCTACGTGACCTGACAAGAGCTGAAAGCTGATATGCTTTCTCCCCACTGCCCTCCCCCAGCGAAGATAAAAGGTCATTTAGACCAAAAGGAACCTGTCCACACTGACTTCAAGTTACATTAATTCAACTTTGGGGATGCACTCCTGGCCAGGAACCCAAATCCAATCTCACAAGGCTGCAAGCCACAGCCATATGATGGGGCCGGAACAATTCAGCAGTCAAGGAGCTAATTAACCAGGCTGAGAGCTGTCTGGCTGCTCTCAATTTTCCATCAGCCATTTGTTACATTTTTTTTACACTTGTCAAGCTGTTGAGAAGCTGAGCAGGATGGAAGCAAGGCTTCAGAGCCCACCAGTCCTGGAGGTCCCACATCCAGCAGCCAGAGCCACCCAGCTGTAGATAAAGGGGAGGGGAAAAAACTGAAATGGAAAATCAGAGCTTCCAATCAAATATGGAGAGAAATAATTCCAAATTTGTTCACACTGACATTTTTAAAAATTATTTATTTGTTTTCACGGTGCCACTTGTCTCACAACACGGAAGAAAACAAGATGATGTCTCCATTGGCCACCACCTTCCAAACCTTGATATAAAGATATATATATATATATTTGTCCATACTCACCACAAGTAACACACTTGAGAAGACAGGATCAGTCAGAATTACAGCAGTGACACAGAAATAACGTGGCAGGTAACCACATCTCATCTCCCAAGCGCTTGCCAAGAGCAGAGCAGGTCTGCTCCAGTCTCACGCACCAGAACCACTCAAAAAAGGAGGCTTTGCTTTTCTTATCTATGTTTGTTTTAACACATACAGCAACAGAATCCAGCATCAGCGTCTTGATTTCCAACATCCATGTTAAATCCTAATTATGCCCATTTTACTGGGTAGAGGGATAGATGGTTGAAGGAATAAAAAAAAATTAAGAGCAAGGGCTGGATAGCAATTCTTTGGTCTCCTTTGTTTTCGGTCAGAGATACCCAAATCCCCTTACAAAGAGCCACATGCCCACAAACCTAGCTGAGTCTGACTAGAACTGAAGAATCCAAGTCTGAGTTAAAATAAATAAACATCTCCAGCCCTCTTAAGTCCTCTCCAGAAGCAGTTTGATCGACTAGAGATGACTTGACTCACTGCATCCCCCCTCAAGACCAGCACTCCTCAAGCTATTCCAAGCTTAGCCCAGACTGCAGTTATCACTTAAATAAAAACATTAAAATAAAAAATTTAAGGAAAAAAATAAAAAAAAGAAATGGCAAAAAAGTTGTTAAACAATCACCACTGACATAAACCACTTTCACCAACCCTTCTGGAATTTCTGACCTAGCATCTATTTCAGCTGTCCATTTAATATCAACAAGAGGGAGGTAGAAAGGAAAAAAAAAAAACCACAACAACCTTTTCGGCAGCATCAGGCAGCTGAATTCCGACTTTTGGGCCACAGCAAGGCCTTTATTAATGACCCCTTTCCCAGCTGCACACTCAATTAAATTCTCCAGCAAGCCAGTCATTAGAAGGCAAACGAACCACCCTCCACACCACCATCACGCAGGACACCAAAATCTTCCAGCACAAGCAGTCTCCCCTTAGCTCTGCCACCGGTTTGACAAAACATGGACAGAAAATTCAACAACTCCTGTGCTTGCCGGAGAGCACAGGTTCCAAAGCATCACATTCCCCCCCCACACACACACCCTGGAGAGGTTGTGGGGAGGAATGTGCCTGCCTGGCTCCTGCAGATTAAGTGGCCATTGTGTTCCGAAGCATTAGCATGACAACAGTCCAACCCAGGATGACCCATCTTCTTCCCAAAAGGAACATCCTGTGATGCCTTCTTTCCAACAGCCACCCCAGATACCACCCCAAGAGCCACTGTTTGAACCTTAAGGGCTCGAGAGGCGGAAAGGAAGGGTTTGCTCATCCCCAGCGAGGCAAAAAAGAAGCCCCCATTGTCCTACCAGGCCACGGAAACACTGACCACATGTGCATCAGAAGATTCCATTTTTAGCATCTTTCAAAACAAAGTCTTCTCTTTCACATTATCACGAGCACACTGAATCCTCAGTCTTCCTATGTCATTCTCTGCAATGTCTGCTTTGTTTTGTCTTGAAAAATCGTTCTCTCCTGCCTCTCTACCCCATGCCACTGCTCTGTTAGCAGCAAGTTTCCACTGCACATAATTATGGCATGCCTTAGCCTACTTTTTTTCTGTTTGCTGAATAGCTCTGCCTATTTTCTACTTGTGCTGATGCTACCATTTACTTTTCCTGACGCTCTAATCCTTGTATCCTTTGAAGGCCTGACTTCCTCCACACCACGACAGCAGCTGGGGTTCTCAGGCCCCTTTCCAGACCTTTTTAATAGCAACAGTAATGCCACTGATGAACATCCTACTTCCTAATCTTCAGGTCAGCATAGAGCCTGCATCTGTAACAAGTGCTGCAAATACACCATCCACGGCTGCTGAGCACCCATTATCTAAATGACTATCAAGTTATTAATTGCATATTCCTGGAACTGGAAGGAGAAGGAAAAACACAGCCACATAATGCAAGCTCTTAGCTTCTTCACACATAATCCCAATTAGAAGGTCTTATTTTCCACCAGGAAGTAACAAGTGACACACTTCAGGAACTGAATACTTAATATAACTGGTTCAAATCTAATAGAAGTAGCCAAGTGAATCAAGTGCTTTCTCAGAATTATTCGTCCTCAGCACACACTGGCCTTTCAATGACTGCTACCCCTAATAAGCTCTAAATAAGTCCTTCCTAACCACTCATGACTCTGATGCTGTGCCTACAGCTCTTTATGCTGACTTTATTAAACAAGTATTCTTGAAGGGACTGCGTTTGACTCCACTCAAGAACAATTCCTGAACATCCTGAGATCTCCTGTTTCCATCCTCCTTCAATTACCAGCTAAACTAAAGTAAATTAATTGCTTCTCTTGATGGATCTTACCATCTTCTGCCTAAGAAGCTGCTTTTAGCCCAAGCCAACACCTCACTGTACTCCCCCTAGATTTTAAGTCTAAAATTAGACAGCAGCTGTGGAGGTCCACAATTATACCACAAAAACCAGACAAAAACGATGAGACTTTTGATTAAGGTAAAATGCAATATAAAGCTCTGCTGCAACGTCTGGAACAGATGTTCTGATAACCAACCAATGTATCTCCAAAAATGACTACAAAGAAGTCAAAACCAACAATGAGGGAAAGCTCTTTCCCAAACACTTAAAGAATAGTT
Source organism: Vireo altiloquus (assembly GCA_013396875.1). NCBI lineage: Eukaryota > Metazoa > Chordata > Aves > Passeriformes > Vireonidae > Vireo > Vireo altiloquus. Next base: position 72,138 of record VZRF01013271.1, on the reverse strand, counting down.
TAATATACTTAAAGAATAGTTCCTTCTAGCAGTGATTAGGCAAGGGTATTTTGAGTTACTGCAAGTTGCCTCAAGCTGACCAAAGCAACTGTACCAAGAGCTTCAACTCCCAAAAAGCTGAAAAGAGCACAGGAAAAAAAAAAAGAAAAAAACAACCAAAAACATTCTACTTAAGACTGTGTTCAACTATGAGACACCAGACACAAAGATTCCCCTTTCCTGATCTCCAGCTCTCTCCTCTCCTTCAAATCCCTTTAGAGATGTATTCGTGCTGCAACTTCTGGCACAGCTTAATAAAGCTCGAGAGATGAGAGACAGACTTTTTAGTTCTTTGGTATTGTTTTTAAGGTGAAAGAACAAAACAGAGCAGAACTCAAAAACAGTCTCACATTACTTTGTATTTACCTATGTGTTGGACTTCCCAAACACAACCTGAAAGCAGAAGAGCACTTCCAAAACTCAGGACACAAATGAAGACCCACGTTCCACTAAATCTGGTCCTCTAAGTTTGGAAACTTCTCCTAAAGTCCTTTTTTTTTTTTTCTTTTTGCTACAACCAACAAGATAATTATCATAAGTTGATCTATCTCCCTTCCTCCCCCCTTTTCTTCTTTCAGCACTGGCATACAAACCATGCTATTTTAACTTCTTTCCTGTTCTCCCAGTTCTTCTGGAACATTTTATTTTCAACAGTCAACTCATTTGGAGAAGTGCCATGCTGAAGTTCAACCGTTTACAATGTTAACTGTGTCTCTGCCAGCAGCTGAGGACTTGCATCACACCACCTTCTCCAGCACCTCTTGATTAAACAATGTGAGTTCCTCTCTGAGAAGATGATGTTTAAGCAACCTTCACTCTCATCACACTCCTATTTTTTTCCCCCCCTCCCTCTCAAAAATTGTTCTCACTCTCCCGAAGAGCAAGATGGCATTTCTCATTCTGTCCTCAATTAACGCTCAGCAGACCTCCTGCTCACCTCCTATGGGCCCCCCAAGATTTCTTGAATATTTAGTACTCTAGAGTGAAGCAACTGTTTGAAAATCAAGCAAGCATTTGGACTGATGAAGTTCAACATCTCTGCTGAAGACAGCAAGAAGTTCACACTTGAGCACATCTTGGATCAAGTATGCACCTTAAGCAAATCAAACAGTTCTGGCACGGGTAGTAGCCCATATCCACCCAGAACAAGTTCACAAAATACGTAATCTTTTACTTGAAAGTAGAGAAATATGTGTTAAGAGTCAAAACAGAGAAATATATGGTGTTAAAGGAATATTTCCACTGTTTTTTCTCCTACGACGGATTGGAAGAACTAACAAATCATAAGGAAACAAAATACACATTAAATGACATCTTGGCCTTTGTAGGCCTTCCCTGATCTGTGGAAAACAGGGCCTCCTTCCTCTGTCAGCAGCTTCTTCAAATCACTATTTCACTGGGGACTTTTGCATTTGTCCCTAAGTTTGCCTGGTGAAGCTTCTACTCAGGACAATATTAGTTAATGAATAGTACACAGCTATTCACCAGTTTCACACTTTTAAGTCCTTTTTACGCAGTTCCTTACTTCAAAGCAGTGTTGTTCTGCCCAATTAAGGAAATCATCCACAACACCACACAGAGAAAGTGTTACAGTAAACTGAGGTAATCTCAATTTCTATTTTAACTCCACACATGTTGTTTGGAGTAACAGGAAAACCCAGTAAGAAAAGCTAATTTACACTAGGTTTCTGGGAGTTCCAGATTTCAAGAGGCATCTTTTGAGCTCTTCTGAAGTAACCTTCCTCAAACTGTAAGTTGTACTATTATAAGACTTAAGTTCTTCCCATTTCCTTTTTAAGTCTAAAATTAAACTTGCCCATTCCTTGGGGCCCAGAGGAACATCTGCCAGATGTCCAGACATCTATGTTGAACAATAGTCATCTACTTGTCAACTCTCTTTTTAATCATCCTTTTATCGGTCTTCCTAAAAGTCAATCTTCTTTTAAGTCAAAGTTCATAACACTAACGAATTTGTTATAACGGTTACTGGATTAGAATTATCTTTTTTTTTTTTTTCCATTTCCACTTTCAGTTGTCCTGCTTTCCCTTTCCAGCACCCCATTATGTACTCATATCTTTCACAGTCTAAGCATAGACATGATTGTATTTTTAGTTTTCCTCTTGCAACAAAACAGTAATTTTAATTATGGAAGGAAATGTAAACATGACATCTTAAGGTTCTCATCAACACAACCTGGTATGAAGCTAATGAAAACGCAAAAAGAAATCAAGTAATTGTTTAAATATTTTTAAAGCAGTTGTTCATAGGCTATGTCTAATAGGTGTGAAAAAGTGATGAAGAAAAGCATATTTAAATACTGGAAAATAAGGTATCAGTGCTTATTCCTTCTGTTAGAGCTTGCACCAAGAGAAGGTTCTGTGTGCCCCAAACCAAAAGCAATTGAAAGCCATTGTCTGAATGAAGACATTTATGCCTGATTAGGAGAAACATTCATGCCACCACCATGGCATGAATTAAGATCATCTTTCAGGAGCTTTTTTAAAAACCAATGGGGTTTTTTTTTTCTTTTTTTTGTTTGTTTGTTTGGGATTTTTTGAAGGGGTAGAACAGTTTATGTGTTATTTTATTTGTTTTTCTTAAATAACAGTTTTTAACAGCAAGGTGAACTTCGGTCTGTGTGGGCGGAACTACAGTAAGAAATACTATTAACAAGAATGTAATTCTCTGAACAGGTTTCAGTCTCATAGCAAGGAAACCCAAAAAAAACCCAAAAAAAACCAAAAGAAAAAACCAAAAAAGAAAAAAAAAAAAACCACACAAATAAAACAACAATCAAAAAAAAAAACCAAACAAAAAAAAACCAAACAAAACCCAAACAACCAAAAAAATAAGAAACACCAACCAAACCCAAAAAAAACCCCAAAAAACCAAAAAAAAATCCAAAAAAACCCCACCAAACACAAACCCACTAACATTAAAACACCACCATCTCACTCCAGCTCAAACTACTGCAAACTACTGTTCGGTTTTCTAGGGCGTAAGAGGCCCTCCCATAAAGATCCTGATCTTGAATCCCAGAGTTGTTCTTGGATTGCACATGCCACCTTCAAGGGCAATATATCTGCAGGGCACCCTGTAGTGCCAGCACTGGGCTGACCTCCCCAGAAGTAAGAGGAGATTATTCACAGCTCTGAACCACAAGCACTCTGCATAGTGTCCATACAGGGGATGGATATTTGGGATCTGACCCGAATAACCAAAGGCCAGGCATTTTTTTCAATTTTTCTTCAATGGCTGCTTTGGACCTGCGCAGAGGCTGAAAAAATGCATCAAAGAGTATCACCTCAGGGGGGGAATATAAAACCCCAAAACACCACAACAGCAGCAAAAACAAACAAACAAAACCCCGAAACCAAAAGCAGTTAACCTCTCTTTTTGTCAGAACATAAGGTTAAACATACCTGAAATGGTATGTTCCATGGCCCTCTTCTGAAAGACGGAGACAACCAGAGCACCTCAGTAATTTTGGGTGACGCATCAGCAATCAGAACTCAAGAAAATGCACAGTTGACAAAAGCAACATCCTTCCAAAGTATATCAGATTACACATTAAAACATTTCTTCCACAGCAAAAATAAAAACAAGGGCATCGATTTTAACCTTTAAGCCGCACCTCAAGTTCATCACCCGTCACTGCAACCCTCAAATCTTTCTGGTTTTTCGCACATCTGGGAGCGTGTTCTGGTTCAGATTCACTGGCCCCCCGTCCTGCCACTTAACATCTTTCCATATTTGTTCTCAAAGCCCTCAGAGGACGGACATTACTCACGCCTTTCCATGGAGCTGTGCCTTCAAGCTCAGCAGCACTGCAACCCTGGCATCCCCCTCCATGCATTTCAGGATGTGCTCTGAACTTTTTGAGGAACTGCATCTACAGTGCAGCCGATGTGCAAATTTCAGTGGGTGGGAAAAGGTCCGAGGCCTGCTCTGGGTCTCCTCAAAATTGCTTCAGATTAAAAGGTGGGTTAAAAACAAAGCACACGAATTCCTGCTCAATTGCTATCTCGCTTTAAAGATCTCAGGTTTCCATAATGACATTAAAATCACAGTAAGAATGCTGCTGTAACTTTTTAGGAAAAAAGAGTATTTTATGACACCAAAAAGACAGCTTTGAAAACTGTTTTGCTTTTTCGAAGAGAAATTGTGTATGTTATGATGCTCTGAGGAACCTACTAAAAGCTCGCCAGCATCACTTTAATGCAACCTCATGAGTGAGGAGAAATATTCCATCTTAATTTAAAACACATCCAAAAGAAGGAATGCTCTTGAAAATGAGATGTTAAAAATCCCAAAAATTAGGCATCATCACCTAGGAAAAAAAGAGACATTTTGTGATACCCTCTGGAAGAACCTGAGCAGCCTCAAGCTGCATGCACTTACCTCCAAATGCTTTCAGAAATCTCTAAATATATGCTTATATACACTATTTACTTGGCCAACTGATCAACCTCCAAAATCCTGTGGTCTTTAACCAAAGAAAAATATCTAGAAAGGTGACCTCCGCATGAAAGCATCAGAGAAAAAAAGCCTGAGGATGTGTTTCTCTGTGTGAAGGAGAATCTGAGCAATTTCCTCCAATCCTCATTTCCTGATAGCATGAAGACAGCGAGAAGACCCATCACAATGTTGTGCATTGAAACAAAATCTGAAGGGAAACCTTAGGGGGGAAAAAATCATGATTAAGCCAGCTCCTGCCCAGCAAAGCCTCAAAACATGGAGAGACATCCACAATGTTAGGAGCACTTCCCATCTCAGCTTTGTCTACTCTCTCTCTCCCTCTCTCTCTCTCTCTCTCTCTCCTCCATTTTCTGGTGGAGCTAGAGAACATGACATGGCTTACCTGACTCAGATCACAGCTCTCTGCCAAACTAGTCACTTCCTCTTAGACATGCAAGCAGCTCCATGAGACAAACAGACCCCCACAGACGCGCACACAAAAAAAAAAAACCAGGAGCAGAAAGCACTCAAAACTTGGAGGTCTCTCCCCTTCCAAACACCAGAAAAACAAATGAAACTTTTCCCCTTTTTCTCCCTCAAAAAGAGAGGAGAAGGTGAAGGGAGGGGGAAGAAAATCCTATCAGATCACAACTACATGAACCTCCAGGAGGATCTCTCCGTGTGGAGACTAGAAACCACAATGCTGAGAGGAGCCGGGGGGCACGGGGGGAGGAAGGAGAAGGTTACTCCAAGAAGACATAAAGAGCCTGTGGACTGCGTGTGTGCATGTGTGCGAGAGCGAGGAGAAGCTTTGTGTTGTGGAGCCTGGACTGGAACCAAAGCAGACAGCTTGCAAATGGAGGACAGGGAGATAAAGAAAGGGAAAGAGGGGGAGAGATAGGGGAGAAACCTGCTCCGGGTGGGTTTGAGGAAGGGGCAGGGGAGAAAGAGCCTTCTCCCTTGCTTGGTTTAAAGGTAGGGACATCGGGGAACTGAGCAAGTAGAAGTGGGCTCCTTCCCCTTCCTTTCTTCCCTTCTCGCTCTCCTTTCTCTCAAAGGAGAGCACAAGCGTGTGTAATGGCTCCTGCTCTCCAGCTGAACGCTGTCCTCCTCCAAGCCACCTCCTGCGGGCACCACCAGCCCCCCCAAGCCCCGACGCCGCCGGGGACCCCCGCATCCCAACTCCAGGAGAGCCGCGGTGGGGGCAACCACCGCCGGGGTGAGGGACCAGCCTCGCCAGCGGCGAGGAGGGCAGCGAGAGGGGACGAGGAGAAAGAGGAGGAGGGGGAGAGTGGCTAGGAGAGAGAGAGAAAGCAAGAGAGAAAGAAAGAAAGAAAGAAAGAGGAAGAGAGCGAGAAGGAAAGAAAGAAAGAAAGAAAGGAAGGAAGGAAGGAAGGAAGAAAGAGGTCACCCGATTGCCTGGGTCGTGCCAGCACGGAGCTTTTCTCTCCTCCGTGTGTCTCCCGTCTCTGATCCAAGTCCACACGCACAGCACCATCCAGACCTCGCACACACACACATATCCTCTCAGGCACCCCCCACCCCGAAAGCTCGGCTGGTATCTCACTTATCTCCCCATATTTCCC
>VZRF01013271.1:50300-62651 GCA_013396875.1 Vireo altiloquus | reverse complement strand
AGCCCGGAGGGTGCAGGAGTGATGGGGACCCTCCTGGTGCAGCGCCCGGCAATAAAGAGGTTAATCGCGCCGACAGTCCCCCTGGTCTTAATTACCCCGGCGGGTTAAGTGTCCCATTAAGAGCAATGAAGACAGTTTGCTCCTCTCGGGGTGCTGGCATTTGGGTCGCCCAGGGACGTCGGGCTGTAGCCAGGATCNGGGGGGGAAAACCCACCAAACCGGAAAAAAAAAAACAAACCTAAAGCAAAGATAAATAAAAAGAGAGCGAGAAAGAAAGAGCAACACACAACCACAAAACACGTTACTTCTGACCAGAAAAGAAAGAAACTGGATCTTCATGGAGATAAGTCTGGAAGTGTTTTCCCGCCCTATCCCCCCCCGGTCTTTCGGCGGGGGGGGAGGAAGAGGAGTCCTTCCAGGCGCGCTCCCGGAGGAGACCCCNTGTCTTCTCAGCAAAGGTGGTGTCCCACCGTCGTGTTGGTTTGAAGCCACAGGAAAAGGGGTGATCTTGGTTTTAAACAAAAAAAAAAAAAAAAAAAGCCTTTGCTTGTGTATCGGGGGTAGGTGGTCCATGTTCCACCATGTAGCCCGGGGAAAAAAAAGCCAAAAAGAAAAAAAAAAAAAAACAAACCTCAAACAAACCCAAACATTTTTCCAGCCTCTCGGATTGACTGCATCTTTCCTCACCCAAAAAATCTAACCAGCCTGAGCCCTATCCCAAGCATTTCATCCCTAAAACTGGGGTTGGCCGGTGTTGCAGTGAGTCAGGTTTGCATGGCCCTGCATCCTGCATCCTGCTCCTGCAGCCATAGCAGCCCATGGAGGCTGCCCGGTGAGCCCCAGGGTAGCAAGGCCATGGGCAGAGGGGTGAGAAGATGGTGTAGAAAGACCAAGATGATGCTATTCTAGCTTTCCTTTCCCTCTAGACCTCTCCCTCCAGCCAAACCTGTTTCTCCACAGGGTCTAATAGCTCCTCAGGATGGCAAACTGGTAGGTTTAGCATGGACAGTGAACACAGCCTTAGTGAGCAGGAGATACCAAAAAAGCATCGTGGAAAATAACACACTGAGAGCACAATCTTTGTACATCTTTGTGATCAACAGTGAAACGCTGTTGTTGATGTCCATTCACAGAAAGAGTGGCTTCTCTTTTTTCCTTCCCAGATTTGGAAGCATTTCTTCCTTTTCTTACAAAAAGTTTGTATGGACTTCTGTTTATTATCCTCTTTTTCACGACTGTTTTATCCTACCAGAGCCAGGCTTCAGAGTCCTCCTGCAAGACGTGAGTAAGTATTGTATCAGCTCTCTGAAAAACTAAATATCAGTCTGTCTGTAGAATAGTATGTTCTGCAGCTACTGAGAAAATTTCACTTGCCTGTCTCGAAAAGATTAGTAATGTGCTGATCTGACCTTTACCCTGGTAACTCACTTATTTTTTTAACCTCCAAGAGTTTCCTTATTGTGAAAGGACTTTGAGGAGAAACTGGTTGGCTGGAAGCACTGAAGTCTTTCCCTGATCTGTGAAAGACAAAGGATATCTCATCAAGAAAACTTTATTTAAGCAAATACTCTTACAGAAGACAGTGGATTCAAGAAAGTTGACATGTAAACAGTGCAAATCTATGCTCTTAAGAACTCTTCAGAAAACTCTGCTATTAAAACATAAAACTTTCAGTCTGCCAGCAAAACTTGAAATGCTTTTTTTTTTTTTACCTGGCAGAGCTCAGATGGAATCTCCAAGAGCAAGCTCTTCACGGTGAGATCACTTTTCCTGCAAGCACACCCTAGAATGTAGTACACACGTTGAAAACCCATAGAAAAGATGTATTTTTATGTTGCTGAGAATGCTTAAGAGAAGTGCACTGGTGAGGACCATGCTGGGTATTGGAAGTCATTTCCTTCTCTGATAGATGCATAAGTGGCAATTATTAGAAATACAGGTTTTCCTCCTTTGAGGAAACTGAATCTTTGGCAGTCAAATGTTTGAGTAAACTCAGTTTTTTTTACCCGCCCTCCCCCAGTATTCCTCAGAAACTTGTCACTAGGACCAGGACTCAAGAAGTCACTTTTGCAGAGAGAACCAGCCCTACTCCAAGATCTTTAAATTGAGGTGTGAGGGAAGAATAATGAATGTGTGGTGTTGACAGGCTATGGCAGACCACAAGGTGGGTTTTGTGGGTACCACAGGTCACACTTCCCCAACCTTAGAACGTGTCTAAAAGTTCGGGCAGCAGAAAAACTCGTGCTTGGAGACCAGTGAAACTTGCACTAGAGTTAACGAGAAAGAGTTCCTTCAGTGTTAGGATTAACTGGGTTGGAACCAAACAAAACACATCCGTAGTCACTAGAACGTGAACCACAAATGGCCCTACATCTTTATTAAGTAATTTGCCGGCATATATCCACTCTTCAATAATAAGTTTGATTTAATAGAATAATAGAATGCAGTCTAGTCAAAAGGATGTTTTATCCACCACTAGAAGACAAGCAACAAACTGACTTTGCAAAAATCTGAAATTACCATAACACAGATTTCTAAGCAACTAAAGACACATCCTGACTTCACTTCTCACTGCTAAAAAGCAGTGACCATGAAGCTTAATCAAATTCTTTTTTTTTTTTTTTTCATTTTTGAAATCTTTAGAAGCAAAATATTCTTTGCTGTACAGGTGCAAATTAAGTTTTAGGAAACTCAGTCCTTCAAAAGACACAGCTGGATTTCATTTACCTTCAGCTTGGCTTTAGATGGAGTCAGTGAGATTGAAACTGCTGTCATTTTACATCATCTGACCTCTGGACGATGACAACAGTTTGCAGGTTGGGATTTGGTGTCCCAATATTGCATTATGCTCGCAGCTAAGAAGACTTCAGGAGAGAAACATTTTGATGTTGTCTTCAGAAGAGAGAGGTACTGAGTGATTTGTGAAATGATGTTGAATTTATGGGTTAGACATGAATGGTTTCTGTCTATATTTACTGGTCATTTTCCAGCGTGTGCCCCCCTCCTCGTGTATTTTACTGGATGTATGCAATTCAATACAAATCTATTTTTACTTGTATACCCTTGAGAAAAACATTTACCTTTTTTTTTTCTCAAGACCTAAATACAACTCTTGCATCTCTTGATATGTCTCTCTAACACCTCAGTATTTTTAAAACTTAAGCTCTCAAATACCAGCCAAATAATTTTTATTCTGCGTGTCCTAATCAACCTGTATAATATACAGCCTCCAAAAGGCTTGAGTTCCCCTTCCTAGCCAGTTTTTCTGATACCTAATTTTTCTAGGCACGCCATAAAATTGATCAAGGCCATCTCTGGCTTTGTAGGGAAGTACCTGCTACCACAGAATAATCTGTCTGGTATATGCAGTTTGATGACATTTTTATTGATACATTACAAAGTTAGTCCAAGTTTCATTTTTTGAAGCAACTCCTGTAGGTATTTTCGTTGCCTGTGGAAGGATTTCAGGCGAGGTTGATTTCCCATCTTGCATGCCTTTGAAGATATAAAAAGGAAACAATGTATTTTATCTTCTACTTTTTGAACTATTTCTGCTTATAGCTTATTTCCTAATGAAGGTGTTTCTTCTTCTGCTTTTGCTGGAGTCCCAGTGGGTGCCCATGGGTCAATTCCAGTTCATTTTCCCTGGGAGCAGAGGGATGCACACTGCAGAAAGTGGAACATTGCCGAAGTGCCTGGCAAAGCTCTATTCTAATAATTGTCATTTGTTTTGGGCACACCTTTCCTCTCTCTGAGCTTGTCACTGCCGCTGCTACTCTGGAGAGGTTTCGACAAAATCCCTCAGAAGATTTTGCTCAGGATTTGAAATTTGTGACCAGCACAAAATCAAGATCTTCTTTATCCATCTGCTGGCCATTCGTCTTTGAAAAAAGACTGAATTTTCTTTAATCCCGTGTATTTATGGCACTTCTAATTTTTTTTCCCCCTATTCCACATCTCCAAATGATCAGCCAAATCCTCAGCTGATGCAATTTGGCTGGCATCGTTGACTCCAATGGATAAACTGCTAATTTAAACCTTCTGCTTGGCTCATTCTTGCATCTAATTGGGTTAATAATCTTTACCAATTCCTTTCAGTAGTTCAGAGATTTTTTTTTTTTTACTTGTAGGTGTTATGTATTGAATTACGTGTTTCTGTCTCCGCTGGTGTTTTATCTATGATACAGTGATGGCTCATAAGTCTTAGTCTGTTTTTAAAAATTACATTTCTTTTCTTCTCCCCTTTCTGATCTCTCCAGAGTTATTGTCTCCTAATGCCCACCCTGACCTCCTTTATTTTAAACCACACTTTTGCCGAGTTTCTCTCAGCATTCATTTATTTTAATATGCTATATTTCAAAGGAGCCCTTCTTCTGCAACTTCTCACCTATACTCATGTTGTGACAATTATGTAGAAGGCTTTTTTTCCCAGTTTTTATCTTCACAGCTGTTGTGTTTTCTAGAATAATTGAAGATGCACCATTTGTAATGTGAGTTCATATTTCCAGTGATTACATTGCAGGCTGATCTAGTCAGGGATGGGCAATCCTATTGTCATGAAATGTAACCTCATCTTTAAGGAGACAGGTGCTACATTGTATATTAAAAAAAAAATCAAATCTATTTCATAATTTACGGATATCCTTACCTGTCTTGCAACTACACACAGTAAAGTTTTTACACTAACATGTGGAAACAGCTGGGTACATCTTGCTTCCTCTTCTGCCAGCACCAAAACTCAGGATTTTCCAGGTTTTTTAAGGAAACCCAGGCTTTTGAGGTGACTGGGTAGATCCCATTAATAGGGAAAAGGTAGGACAAAAGAAAGATGCAAAGAAGAACACAAAAGAAAGTCCATAAATAGTACCAGCACACTTGGAAAAAAATCCTCACCTATAACTGCAAAAATATTTCAGCATCCCATTCTGTCTTCAGAAAGGTAACAATTATTTATACATATCAGTCTCTATGTAAATGCCACCTGTCCAATCAATATATTAATATTTGAATTAATTTCAAAAGAAGATGGCAGAAAAAAAAGCCATCATTTCCTCAGTAATGAACTAATTTATCTGAAAATCTGACAACTGCAAGTGGGTGGTACTCTTTTCGGTGTAGTCTTTCAAAAGATATAGCTGCAATCAAGCTGGTACTTATTATTCTAATAGTAAAACATGCCGAGCATCAAAACTTGACATGGAATGTAATGAGAAGTGATATAATTGAGCAGAGATTTAGCAGATATGTTGGTTATATTATGTGAGCATGGTTTCTGCTCTGGGGCTTGAAAAGTTTACACACACACACACATTTGATGAGTGAGGCAATTTCTGGTGGAAATTAAGGGTGGACCTTAAGGAAGGACCTGGAAGAGCGGAAAAAAAAATAAAAAGGAAATATGGCCAATGTAGGGACAACGCTCTGATTTTAAATAGCCAAATAGAAGAGTTTAATATGACAGATGAAATGGTGGTTTGTTCAGCAGAGGGGAGGGGAGGGAAGGGGAAGGGGAAAGGAAAACATGGCAAAGGGGTTAAAAAAGGGAAAAGAAAAAGTAATCTTCAAATTTGACTTGATTGCAAGTAGTAACCAGAGAAGGGGATTCAGGAGAAGGCTGAGATGTAGCTGGGAATCCCATGTTGGTATTTAGTGGTGGTATCTGGGGCAGATTGAAAGGGACACAGTGGGTGTTAGGAAATGCACCAGAACTGATTGTGGCAAAGGTAACCAAGCCAAGGTTTCTCAGAACAGCCTCAAGGAAATCAATAGTTTCAGGGAAAAGAGTAAGAGTTCATATTTTGGATAAAAAAGTTGAGGGCAATAGCAAGTTCACAGCCCTTCAGAAGGAAAACTAGGTAAATTACACATGCAGGGCATGTCATGAGGTTTATTCTTCATCCAGTTAGCTCCAGTTTAGTTGAGATTGCACTGAAAATTGCTGCCTGTCTCTGGACTGGATTATCATACTTGTTGCTGCTTGCTTGTTCTGTTCTCAGTGGGTTTTTGCTGCAGGTGCTGTTGCCTGTGGAAGCTTCTCCGTGGCGCCTGGTTGTTCTCCAAGGCCCAAGTGCACACGTTGTGTAATGTGTTTCTAGTCATTGTGACTGCAAATTAAATTCTGATGAATGTGCCTCAAACACAGCTGATGCAGGTACTTCTGAGTCTGCAGAGAGCCTGGAGCAATAGCTCCAAGAGGTTTGGACCTTCTCATTCATCTCAGTATGTTCTTAAATTGTCATTTTTCACATTCTTCTAACTCAAACATCAGCTTTAGAGCCAGGCTCACATGTTTAACTGTTTCCCTTTTGATCATTTCATAGAAGCCCTCTGAAGTTTTTATTCCCTAATTTCAAAGTGTTTCTCCTGCCCTCCAGGTGAGAAAGTCCGGAGCTGCAGTGATACCTATTTTCCCTCTTGAGAACTTTCAAGCTGCAAATGGGAATTTCCAGTGCAAGAACCCATGGCATACCAGAAAAAAACATAGGGACTCCGATAAATTAATCGGTTTGCCTACCTAGTTAATTGTCCCTGGGATTAATGTACTGAGTGATTAATTGCCAGTTACCCACGGGTTTCAATACCTCCAGTGTAAAATCAAGCTGCCGTGTAATTCCACGGCAACAAGAATCCTTTGGCACGCCAACTCAGGCGTGGTTTGCTGGCCTTAGAGCTCAATATGCCTTTATTCACTCTTGATCTTCCACTCCTGGAGTTGGAGGGCTGATGTTAACCAGTTTTGTTCAACCAAACTGCGACCTAATCGCGCTGATGGAACCTCAATTCACGGCAGTTTAGTGCTCCACCAGTTTATTCAAACATCCACCCTCCTCTGCTGTCAAGTCGTCAAGTTAAAACAATTGCTTGTGCCCTTGGGGATTGCAGGGCACAAGCAGGGCGAGGTTGAGTCACACAGGGGATGGACACTGGCATTCCCAGGCAGTGAATCCTGTCCCAGCTTTCACCCTCAGAAGGACCCCAGCTTCCCAGCTGGGAAACCTGTTTGGCTGCCAAAAGCTTGTTCTCCTCGGTCTTCCCCAGCAAGCAGGACTGAAAGCCAACTTCGGGCTAAGCTCTGAGATAGCCACAGTTTTAGCTTGATGGGTGAACCCGGCCAGCTTTGTGCTTTCCCTCTCTCGTAAGGATCTCTTTGCCTTGCTAAGGACTCATCTGCATCAGGAAACGGACCAGCCGAGCTTTAGCAGTATTATTATTTCAATATAATCAGTCCATTTCCTGTGTAGACAAGCCCTCAAGACTAATCTTCTTGCCTGACCCACAAACCCCAGTTGCAGAAGCCTTGGAACACGTTTTGGAGCCTCATTCCCCTCCTAGATTATGGAGCCTGCCAAACCTTTTCGTTTTGTTCAAGGCTTCCTGCCATCTCGACGTTGGAACCCATCTGATTCCAGATCTTTTGCCCACCAGCCAAGAAGTTTCGGCCAAGCCACATACATCCTGCCCCAGGATGCTCCTACTGTGCCAAGCTCAAAATCGCCCTCAGTTCTTCTGTCTGTGCATATCTAACCTTGTTCAAACATTAACGACTTCGGAAATGGACATTTCGAGGCCAGAATGCAGTTTTGGAGGACTGTTCGTTTTTCTCACTGTTGATTTTCACAAATGGATACAGAGGCACCTGCTCCTAGAGAGCTCTGTGATGTGAAGGCACCAATACTCTCCACTGTCTCTAATGTTGCCTTACAAAATCAAGAAATTCCATCATTCCTATTCAATCCTTTTCTTAGTTTAACCACCAGACACTGATTTCATCAACTTAACCTCTGTGAGAATAGCAGGCAAAGATGACATTTTTCTTTTGCTCTCCTTATTTCATGGTTTTCTGCATCCCATTATTCTTGCTTTAAGTTATTTTACACATTATTAAATTATATGAAAGAAAAAAACCCCAAAACAAAACCCACCAAAACACCTAACATATTTGCAGCAATGCAGGTATATGTATTTCATGAAGACACCTAAATGAAAGTATGCACCACAGGGTGAATAGGTTTTTTTGCATTTTGTAGTTTTCAGTTTTAATAAGTCTCACATGCTATTCCTAATTTTATCTTTTTTTTTTTTTTTTTTAATTAGATTCCAAGCCAGACCAGCGAGAGCAAGCTTATGTGAAGTTTTTAGCATTGTGGATGTGCACTGTAAAAAGAAGATTGCAACAGACACACAAGTTTCACTGTATAGCAGTAATTCTTTTCCTTGCTGTGTAAAATTCAGCACTACAAAAGAATCCCACTGCTTAAACGCTCTCGGGTAGGAAGTGCAGTAGCTCCCACTCGTCCCTTCACTGGGAGAAAAAATTTTAAAAAAATTCAGTCACCACATCAAGATCACAGCCCTGGCTGTCCTCCTCAGAATTCCAACCTCACTTTCTGCCAAGCTTGCCTAAAACCCCCATAAATCTCCACTGTACCTCTCAGCCAGGTCTGTCCTCTCTCATATGAGACTCCAACAGATCTTGAAGACCCAAGGTGTGACCTGGAGCAATCGTTGTAAACCAAACGCTGCACGGGTGAGGAAATGTGTGTCTGGAGGGCCATCTAACTCCTTTCCTGTCTCAAAAAAAGAGTGTTTATGAAAGGCAGAAAAAGCACTTGGATTTTGAAGAGTGAATGCTGTTGATTGTCTTCTTTGGTTTATTAGGAAGTGCTCTTGAAGGTGAGGGCAAAAATCAAATTAATCCCATTCCCCTCCACTAGTGACTCTTTTCCCTGTGGTCTTGGGGACATAAATCATCCCTTATTCTCTCTTTTCCTCTGAAAAGTAAGAGAACAAGATGCAATAGCTTTCAGGGTGTATTGGGTCACTTCAGCCATGCAATGGAACACAATTAAACCTATTCCACAGTATTAAAAAACACGCCACAAAAGGCCACCAATCAATCTAGGCACTTCTTATTTCAGGTTTCATTTCATTAATAAGTGTGTTATTTTTTAATGGACACTAAATAAAGTTGTCGGGAAAGCACTTTTAAATTCAAGAGAGGTTGGCTGTTTTGAATATTTTTTTGTTCTGTTCAGAAGAGGAAGTAAGAAACCCTTACAACTATTTCAACGTATTTTAATTTATTGACTCATTTGCTGATTAAAAATTACCAAAGTCGTAACAGTAGCATTTTGGTAAAACTGTATAACTGTATACAGAAAATTGATATCTCAAAAGTAATTTTAATAATTCTTTTGTGCTTCCATGCATTTTTCTAGCAGTAAGTGCTGAATGAATTCCAATTGATCCAATTTTGAAAATGATTCATTAGCAATATATAAGTGGTATCCCGATAACTTACTGATAGCTGAAGAGGTTTAAAAAAATAGTCTTCTCTAGCAAAGGCTTGAAAGAAACAATAGTTGTACTGAAAGCATTAATACTTTATAATTTTTTTTTCTCTGAATACAGTGATAGTGATTTGAAGACTTTTAAAACAGGAATTGAGTATTTTCACAAAACTTTTATCATTTCAGAAGTTATTAGCATCTTAGATTAAAGAGATTCATTCCCTAGTGTGGGAATTTGGGAAAATTATAACCACAGTCATTAAGATTTGCACAAAAATTTAAACGAAAGTTGTAATCCATTCATCTTGGCCAAATTTGTGGAATTTGTGTTTAAATTCCAGTCATATAATTGTCAGCATAAAAGTGAAGCAGGCATCTTTTTAAAAAGTTGGGTAGGCATGACAGATACTGAAGACTAACACTCGTTGAACTAAAGTTTCTCAGGCAAGTGTTAACGAAAAAAACACCAGTATAATACCAGTATATCCAAAATAATGAGTAGAGTAGAACGAGAAGGTGAACCAACCAAAGTTTGAAACACCAGAGTTATGTAGATCTGTCGTAAAGGTGAAGCAACACAAAGGCTAAACTGAACCTTTCAACACCAGCGTTGCCTGGAGAAAACATGCAGTTAAGAGGAGAAAAAGAAAAGTGCCTTTGCCCAGCTTAAGGCACAGGTGGTTTTGGCTGGGTGAAGAGTGGAGGGAATAATCACAAATTATTCTACCTGTGGCAAGGAATACACCTTGGTCTGCACACTTTCTGTCCTGTTGTTTAGGTGGTGCGAAGCTGCTGCCTCTGACAGGAGAGGACCTGGAAAATCCCTGGCACAGGGGTCCTGTCCTTCAGGAATTGGTGGGGCTGGGAACAGGAGGCATGCTGGAGATCGGATTGCCAGGTATGAGAAGCCATCTGAGGGAATGCTAGTGTGATTCGATCGATCTGGAAGCCGCGTTTCGTAAACAGCAAAGCGTCCTGAGCTGCGGCCTAGTCCTACTTCCACTCAGAGCTTTCCGGCCCTGTCACTTTCTCACTCTCCTTTTGTTGCAGAGGTGAAACAGCAGCAGGTATTGCCGGAGGAGGAGGTTTCTGCCAGGTCGTGTGTGTGTGTGTGTGTGTATTCCTCATTGCTGAAGGCAAAGTAAGGCTTTCCTTGAAGATCAAAGACTTCCTGTAGTGCGATCGGTATCTAAAAGAGGCCTCATATACATGATGAGCTTGCACCTTTCTGATTCACTCCTGTAACGGAGTGAATGTTACACCTGCTGTACGAATGAGGTGTGCCACCACCGCTCATTAATGTGTCCCACTCTAATTAATGGGAATCTTTCCCTCGGCCACAACGGGGTTTGACTCCAACCTCGAGGGCCTGGTGCACCTGACCTTCCTCGCTCCAAATGGTGCTTTTCCCTTTGGATGTAGTCCCACCATCCTCGTCCTCGCTGGCAGCTGTCGCTGTTGGGTCCAAGAAGTGGCAAGAAGCGGCATGGCCTTTTCGGAGAAAAATGCCATTTATTAAGAGAAATCCTCCGTTTTTAAAACTCAGATCGCCAGAGGCAAGACACATGGGACACAGGTATTGGCCCTAGCATGAACACCTCTCACAAAAACCCATCAAGACAACAAAAGCAACAAACACTCTGGTGAGACAAAAGTTTCCCAAAACCATTTCCAGTTGTTTACAATAACTTTCTTCAAGAGTTTCCCATCTTCTGGCCGTAAGAAAGATATGTTTCTCCGACTCTCACGGCTCAACTCTCACAGCTCTGGCTGCGAAGATTTTTCACAACCAGAGCCAAAAACTGGGAATTTTCCCTTTAACTAACTTGTCAGAGCCTACAGGCAGCCTCTGCCACCTCTTCCCCAGCTCAGGCACTGGGGTTTTCTTCTCTCTGCAGGAGCAGAGTGAGGAAGGGAGGAGCATCTGTGCATCCTTGATTTTCAGCATGGACATAACTTCACAGGCAGGGCAAGGACACTTTCCCTTGCTGCTCCTCCTCCAAAACCCTGCTCCAGGTCTCACCTAGCAAGGCCATGCTTCAGCACACAAAAGCAGCAGGATAAGCAGAGCAACAGGCTGCCTGTTGCACTCATTTGCTAGACTTTTTGGTTTGTTGAGGGGTTGGTTTTTTTTTTTTGCATCTTCACATGGTCCTTTTCAAAGGATTAGCCCCTTCCTGCCACATGTCTAAACAAATCAAGGAAAAAAAAAAAAAAACAACAAAACAAAAAAACACCCAAAAACGTGTTTCCTTCTAGGTGTACTTGCACTTTGCTCTTTTATAGAAGAACTTGTCAATCCTTCAGTTCAGAAAGGATTTTAAGCAGGGGAACAATATCCCATGGGGCCTCCATCAGCTTTACCTTTGTTTTCCCAAGCTAACAAGCACCCTTCACGCCTGCAGAGCGGAGTGGATCCCTCCACCCTGCAAAGACAGCACTTGCTGAACAGAACAGAGCACCTAGTCAGGGCTTGGAGCCACAAGAAGGAATGATCTTGGAAGGACAATTGCAAACTTTTGCACCACTGTTTGAAAAGGAAACCGTGCTGCTTCGAAATTGCTCCGGCTCGTGCCAGCACACAGCCCCAAGCTCACGTGTGTGTGTTTGAATGCTGCACTCATGCAAACACACACACAGAACTCTGTCAGCAGAATTCCTGAGAGCCCAAACAACCTGTTGAGAGTGGGTCAGAGGGAGCAGACACCCCCCCAGACCTACTGGAAAGGCTCAGGAGACCCCCAAGTGATGCACATACGTGATCCCCAAGAGGAAAAGAACAGAAGGCTCTCTTCAGCCGCTCGAAGTGAGTTGGTTTTGGCCGAGCTACTGTAGAACATTTGATAAAGTCAAAGTTTTGGCAGGCTTCAGGCTCCTCAATCCAAGCTCAATATAGTGAGGATTGTTCTAGAGAAATGAAGGGATTGCCTGTTCTATTTTGGCCAAATAGTTTGCAGGGTTGAGTATTAGTGGCGCTGTGACTGTCATCCTCATGGTGTTAGCTCCCACAGAGGCCCCCAGATTCCTCTGTGTCTGGAGCTTCCACTGCGTAGGCAGCAGC
>VZRF01013271.1:0-42427 GCA_013396875.1 Vireo altiloquus | reverse complement strand
CCCTCCATTCATCCATCCATCCATCCATCCATCCATCCATCCACCCATCCATCCATCCATCCACCCACTCACTCATCCACCCATCCACCCACCCATCCATCCATCTCTCCATCCATCCATCCATCTCTCCATCCATCCATCCATCTCTCCATCCATCCATCCATCTCTCCATCCATCCATCCATCTCTCCATCCATCCATCCATCTCTCCATCCATCCATCCATCTCTCCATCCATCCATCCATCTCTCCATCCATCCATCCATCTCTCCATCCATCCATCCATCTCTCCATCCATCCATCCATCTCTCCATCCATCCATCCATCTCTCCATCCATCCATCCATCTCTCCATCCATCCATCCATCTCTCCATCCATCCATCCATCTCTCCATCCATCCATCCATCTCTCCATCCATCCATCCATCTCTCCATCCATCCATCCATCTCTCCATCCATCCATCCATCTCTCCATCCATCCATCCATCTCTCCATCCATCCATCCATCTCTCCATCCATCCATCCATCTCTCCATCCATCCATCCATCTCTCCATCCATCCATCCATCTCTCCATCCATCCATCCATCTCTCCATCCATCCATCCATCTCTCCATCCATCCATCCATCTCTCCATCCATCCATCCATCTCTCCATCCATCCATCCATCTCTCCATCCATCCATCCATCTCTCCATCCATCCATCCATCTCTCCATCCATCCATCCATCTCTCCATCCATCCATCCATCTCTCCATCCATCCATCCATCTCTCCATCCATCCATCCATCTCTCCATCCATCCATCCATCTCTCCATCCATCCATCCATCTCTCCATCCATCCATCCATCTCTCCATCCATCCATCCATCTCTCCATCCATCCATCCATCTCTCCATCCATCCATCCATCTCTCCATCCATCCATCCATCTCTCCATCCATCCATCCATCTCTCCATCCATCCATCCATCTCTCCATCCATCCATCCATCTCTCCATCCATCCATCCATCTCTCCATCCATCCATCCATCTCTCCATCCATCCATCCATCTCTCCATCCATCCATCCATCTCTCCATCCATCCATCCATCTCTCCATCCATCCATCCATCTCTCCATCCATCCATCCATCTCTCCATCCATCCATCCATCTCTCCATCCATCCATCCATCTCTCCATCCATCCATCCATCTCTCCATCCATCCATCCATCTCTCCATCCATCCATCCATCTCTCCATCCATCCATCCATCTCTCCATCCATCCATCCATCTCTCCATCCATCCATCCATCTCTCCATCCATCCATCCATCTCTCCATCCATCCATCCATGCATCCACCCATCCATCCTTCCCTGTGCTTGCTCAGGCATCTATCTGCCCAAGCCCCACATCCTGCTGCGCTGTCCTGCCTGAGGATGGTGAGAGCTCTGTGGCCAGAGGTGAGAGCAGCAGACAGGGATCCTGGCTGGTGCTGAGCCTGGTTTTCCCTCCAGGATGTTCAGCAGTGACGTCTGCTCTCCTAAAGGGCCACCAGCAGCTTTTAGAGGCGCGTCTCTCAGAGGTGTGAGGGTGGGGAAGTGGAGGATGAGGGGTGAGGTGTCCACGTGAGAGTGCAGTTTACCTGCCCTCCCCGCTGCTACTCCCTTGAACTTTGACTCCCTCCAAGCTAGAGGCTGGAAATATGAGCTGGCTTAAGCTCATGGTGAATTTAACAAAGGAGGAACAGGGAGCTGCAGGGAGAATAGGAAAAACAGCAGCAGATGTTTGAGAGGACTACAGGGGTCTCAGCTGCCTCTTGGGCAAAGTGTAACATCTCTACAGACACATCTTCTTGCCACATGATGCGAGATTAAGAGGGGTAGAAAGTGATGTGGTACTCTTCCTCCTGTTCTTTTAGCTTGTCTCTTTTTCTTGTTTAGAAACACATACGGATGGTCTGTGCCTTAGTTTTTCATGAGGAATTTCCAGGTTTGCCCTAGTTAGTTTTAGTCCAGTGCAGAGGATTAAATTGGCTTCTCAAATAGTCTCTGGGTTACCTGTCCACTGCTGGAAAATCCACTGGGCAGTTTTAGTAGAAAGTGCTCACAGTAATGAGCATTTTCATGTGAACTTCTGGTTGAGAGTCAGGGCTTTTGGAAAACCTCAAAAAAATGTGTAGACTCCACATACAAAGAATGGTTTGTTCCACCCCAATATGCAGATAGAACTGTTCCAAGTACTGCTCCTGAAGCCAAAGCTGGAGTTGTTTCCTACAAATGTAGAGATAAAGCCACAGTTCTTGCAATATGAGGCAACTCACACATAGTGATGGGTGAGGTTCAGAGCTGATTTCATTTCAGGCATCCCCATCTGACAACACACTAGGAGCAGAGGGAGTTTTGGAGGTTCAACCTCTCCCCAGTAAAACTTTAGAGTAGTTATGAAACAGCCTCAAACTTCTCTCCTGATCGTGATCCAGCTGAGTCCTTGATCCTGACCCAAGTTAACAAGGCTGGAATTGTGTCTGGGCTGAACGTTGTTTTCTTGCACTAGGACCTTTTATCTCCCTGTGGTTGTTTAGAGCAGTGGCTGTTCTTTCACGTAGAGAACACATTGTCTGTGTAGGCTTGGCTGTGGTGGAGTACAGGTCTCGCTCTTTTCCTCAGCAAAAGTCATGTGCGAGATGTTTACTCTTCGCAGCGCTCAAGGGCAGCGCTAATTTATTTTTGTAGCAGTCCTTTTTAGGCAGAGGAGTTGGTGACAGCCATAATTTATTCATGGTGCTCTGCAGCTCTGCATAGCATGTCACACAGGCCCGCAGCAACTGGAAGTAGTTATTTTCTTAGGAAAGTGTAGAGACCAAAACTGATAACACACAGCGACGTACAGGAATCTGCTTATGCTTAAGGAAGATAATTCACATCAGCAAAGGGAACTGCAGATGGATGAGGCTTCTTGTTTTCCTCATGGCTTATGCTCTCTCTCAGCTCTCCTCACGTGGGTGTGTGTTCAGCTTCACGAGATGATGTTTACAGCAAGCAGAAATTATTTTCATCCCTCCATGCCGGTGTCCACATCTAATACAGCCACAAAGAGCTGCATTTGAGGGCTTTCTCCACCGCTCCCAAGAAAAGTAATGGAGATATAACCAGGTCTGATCTTCGGGGATGAGAGCTCCAAGTCACATCTGCTCTCATTAGGTTCAAATTTGGCTATGCTGAACACATGCCATCATCACTGCCATTGCCATGGCAACCCTTGGCAGCATCAGACTATCCCAGCCAAGGGGGGATAGGCTGACAGGAGGTCAGGCTGAAAGGAAACCTGGGCTGGGAGAAACCCAGCACAGCCACCAGCAAAGTAAATTTGCTTTTGTGCGAGTATTCCCTTCCTCCAGCTTTGCCTTGAATGGAAAAGCTGCTCTCCAGGGATTTGTCTGCTCCTTTGGTGCGGCCAGGGCTTTAGGCTGCCCACACTCCTACCTACGTCTGGAGTGCTGCTTCCCACAGGGTTGCTGGGGGTGGAACTGGTGTCATAAAAGAGGAGGAAATCTTTGGGAACCAAGCATCCAGCCTCGTGCAATTTGTGAGAGTTAACCTCTCCGTTCAGATGCTGGAATGCCATAAATTAGGTGCTTTATTTTTTTTATAAAGCTGCCCGTTCTTCTATTCAAAGGGAGGAAAAAACAAAGCCTTAAGGTTGAGGGGGATTTATGAATAATCTGAGACTGTGTTAACTTCTAAGAACATCTGGATTTAAACAAAAATTAAACTGGAGCTTAAGAAATTCAAAATTAGGGTTGTTGTTCCTGCTTGTGCAGCCCCAAAGCCACTAAATGCTCTTCCTCTAACTCCAACGTGTTTTATCAAGACCTCCAACAACCACAATGTTCTGATTCTTCTCCATTAGAGACAAGAAAAGCAACAAGAGTATCACCATTTGTTACATCCAAACAATTTCTCAGCGCATGCAAGCTGAGGGTTCATTATGCCACAATCTACAACGAGTTTTGGAAAACTTACCTAGCAACATTTTCATATTAGCTTCACCATCAAACTCCAAAAATATGATTTAGTGTTTTGTCATTGTGAATACGGGGAGAATCACTTTCAAAGACAATGCTGGGTCAGTTTCTATTTCAAGAATTAAAGCAGAAGTTAATTAATTAACATATTTTATATCTTTATAGTATAGGTTATACTAAAATTACCCAGAGAGATCAAAATCTGCAATGACATAAAGGAGAAGATGGCAAACACATGTTTGGGGTCTTGAAAATCCTGTGTCTCCCTGTGATTTCTTGGGCAGTCCTTCACTTCTGCTACCATTTCCCACTGAAATAAGAGTGCATGGAAAATTATGGAAGAAACAGTAATTATTTGCAAACCACAGATATGAACAAAATAGGTTCCTTTTGATTTTAATGATTGGATTGGTTTTGTAGTGCCCCACCCAGCATGATGCCAGCCAAGATAAAAAGAGTTAATGTTTCTGCATTTGTAATTGGGAATGAGAAAAAAAAAAAGAGAGAGAGAGAAGCTGCAGAAGATCTTTCTGAAGTACATTGTTCAAAAATCCACAGTTTATCAGCCTACAATTTCTGTAAAATGGAATTAGTGTCATTCAGCCCTAGATAAAACTTCATTAACGCCAAGATAGGAGGAAACCCTGTTTGTTTATTCATTTGTGCAGTCTGTTGTCAAAATTTTAATATCGTTGTGCTCTCTAAAACCCTAGTAGCCTAAATATGTAAGATAATGAGTAGATATAGATTGACAGAATAATTTCGGTTGGAAAGGAGCTCTGGAGGCCATCTGATAGCTCAACATCTTACTCAGGTCAGTTTGCTCCAAGTCTTGCCAAGTCAAATTTTTAAAACCAAGGGGAAAGGTCCCATGGGAATGCTGGGCCTCTGTTCCAGTATTTCACTACTCATACTGTGATTTTTTTTTTGTTCCTCTGTATGCAGACAAAACTCATCTTGCTGCAATGCCTTTCACCCTGTTGCTGTGCAGCTCTAAGAGCAGTCTGGACTCTCTCCTGTCTCTGCTCCCTGAAGGGCTTAAATCTGCAATAAGGTCCCTCTTTAGTCAGACCTCTCATACCAAGACTCATAAAAAACCACCAAGCTGAGCCACAGGAGACTTCTGGCAGAAAAAGCTTATGCCAAAATCGCCTTATAGGACATCTACTCAACATTGTTTGCATGGGAGGAGATCCTGGAAGTGTGAGTTGGGAACTGGTCTTTGTTCTGGGCTCCGAGAAGCTGCAGCTGTGTGCACGGAAATGTTTTGTAGGGATGGACAGACAAGGAACAGACCAGAGGGGCAATGAGGACCAAGGGGGTGAAGCTGTGACCCCACTGACACACAGAGGAGGAGCAAGAGGGTGGCTGGTGATCTTACAAGTCATTTGAGTGTTCCTCCTGCAACACTGAATGGCGTTGATGAGGTTATAAATTCTGTATTCAAGGAAAAAAGTGCAAGGGCCCTGCACACACACATAGATGTCAGGCAACCCTCCCCTCCTATCTTTGTGCCAAAGGTATTGCTCAAAATGTTTATTGGCATTATCAATATGTCAAATGATATCAATGACATTGCTAATATGTCTTGGCCTGGGTGTGATTGAACGACTCCGGGCAACTCTCTGCTCTCAGAGCACTTGTAAGCAAGTCTGGTAGCCTTCTATTGGAAGTGGCTGTCTACAGTACAGAACTGCCAGTGCCACTGGAATTAGTAAATTCCTCTCTTGGGTGGGCTTTTTTTCCTTTTTTTTTTGCTTNTTTTTTTTTTTTAATATACATTTTTTTCTCTCCTGTAGGGAAGAATCAAGGAGAGTTTTTGTCTCATATCCACAATCAGACCCACGAGACAGTTAAACCTACGTGGGAGGTGGAGGGCAGCGCCTTGGACTGAGACCATGAGGGGACAGCCCATGTCAGACCTTGGGTCCTGCTTGCTGCAGCAGCCTCTGCCTCTGTAAGAAACATCTCCAGAGGTTCAGGAGGAGAACTGCTGTCTGCAGTATCACATCTCCAGCAGATATGTGCCTCACTGCTGAGCTACAGAGAGAAATCTCTTTGTTACTGCCAGGTCAGAGACCTCTGCTTGAACACTGTGGTTCTCCCCGTGTGCAATTTTTTTTTCTTTTTTCAGCAGAATCCAAATAGTCCAGTAGCCCAAATAAAGGCTTTAACTAACAAAATCCTGTTAGCTGAAGGGCAGTCAGTAGGTGAGAAGATGTTCTGTTTCCTCTGGGTATGTTTGCACATATTTTTGCAGCATTAAATACTGGTGTAAATGCTGAGCCTAAATTCTAATGATATCTTGCAGGGGTTGTTTTAGTTATTATATTTATCATCTTCAAGGAATTAACAAAAAAATACAAAACCAGACCTTGTTCTCCTGCCTTCCTCCACCCCCATCCAAAAACTTCTTTCCTTTTAGCTCAACTTTTTCTGTAGAACCTATTTGCAATTTATACTTGCCTCCACGTTTTGGGGGGCTTTTTAGGGCACATTTGCTGGAGTGGAGACATTATTTGTCTGTGCCTTCATCTTGCTTCTGCCCACT
Organism: Vireo altiloquus; assembly: GCA_013396875.1. Lineage (NCBI taxonomy): Eukaryota > Metazoa > Chordata > Aves > Passeriformes > Vireonidae > Vireo > Vireo altiloquus. The sequence goes on along the minus strand of VZRF01013271.1, from coordinate 35,879 downwards.
ACAAAGAAAAGAAGTTTCCACATATACTGAAAGTAGATTATTTGCTGTTTGGTCCTGTTTCTAAATGCTACAAGTGCAAGAAAACCAATCTGCTGGTAGAGCCAGGGCCAGGGTCCACTGAGGTAAGGGACTTCAGAAATTGAGTGAATAACTTTTAAACAGCCTGGGGAACAAGCAATATAAGGCACTGCATGAGTCTCAGTCCGCTATGATGCTAACCACAAATGATACAGAGAAAGCATTTATTTGAATAGATAGAGGTGAGTTTATTTCGTTTCTGAAGATCAAGTTCCCTTTGTGGTCCTTGAAGACACTGATCAGTGAAACCTGGTCACAGTCTCCAGGGGTGGATCCTTCATTAAGCTGCTCGCTTAGGGCTTGTATATGATTGATGGAGTTTTGCTTTCATAAAATTCCAGTGGCCTAAATTACAACATTCTCCTTTGACCAACCCCCCCACCCCTTGCTTGGCACAATGCTAGAAGATCTCCATGAAAAGGGGAGATTTGGACCCAGGCAGCCCAGAGCCCCGGAGCGTGAGGCATTGTTTAGCACCAGAGATAGCTGCGGTTATCTCTGCCAGGTGCACCTCCTTCCTGGGGAAGCTTGCGTGCCACCCTTTTCCAGCAACTTTTATCTCGTGGAAGGAAAACAGCCCTCAGACCAAACCGAGCTCTGTTCTTTCTGCCCGGCTGCCTCACCCTTATTGTTCCTTTCTGGCCCCAGGCATCCACTGAGGAGCTCAGGGTGTTCCTTTTCTCCACAAAAGTCCTTCTCCGCAGCTCCCAGCCCGCTTTCCTTCCACCTTGGCTTGATCCTGCGAGCTAAACAAAAGCCACCTGCCAAGTAAGCACATCCTGCTCAGGGGGTCCTCCTCATCCTGGACCTTTGTCTCCTGAATCTCATCCCTTAGTGAGGTCTTTTGCTTCTTTAGATGCCTTGCATTGATACCTGGCCCCTTTGTCCTGGCTCCAGGAAAATTCCACAGCCTGGAGCCTGCCCTCAGCACGGACTCGCAGTCCCAGCCTTCCCATCGAATTACCGATGCTTCCACATAAATGGAAGATGTTTAAGTTAATGATCTCCTATTGTTAACCATGTGTCACCCCCACCCCGTGCAATCTCAGTTTAAAACTGCGGTAAAAAAAACACGGCCAAGAGGGATAATTGCCTATTTTCAGAGCTGGGCTTCCAGTCTGTCAAAGGAAGTCCTGCATTTTCAAGAAGAATTAATAAAAATCTCAAGCCACCTCCAGATACGCAACTATGCCAGAGCAGGCTCTGGTTTACAATTGATTTCAAGGGTTTTCTCATTTGACTAAAGCTCACACAATTAAGTTAATAGCTAATAATGCATATATGTAGTTTAAAAGACGTTTTTAACAAATACCTAGATGAAGATCATAAAGCATCTTCAAGGAAGTTAATTAGGTCTCAGTCTTCAAAGCTGATTTTGTAGTATACTGGTGTATCATAGCTGGAAAATGTCTTGGAAACCCCTTCATATCTTCAATAGTTAAATAAATATTAGGGCTTTCAAAAGTTATTTGAGGCTGAGATAACCAAGATGAATTTGGAGTGCACCTTGGAATTTACTTATTAAATCTCATCAAGGTCTCTTCTCTCCACTGAGCTCAGTTCCTTCCTTCATGTCTTTTAAGTGTTTCACTTGTTTTTTTTTCCCCCCCTAAATTAATCTTTTGGACAAACTTTTAGGTCATAAATTTAAGTGGAAATGATTCAAAATCTCCACCGTGAGTTTTTTCGAAATTGCAAAGAGTTGGCCAAAATGATGCTTTCATTGAAGTAAGTGGTAAAAAACATCAACCAGTTTCAAAAGAAGCCAGCACAAGAGTCCTTATGAAAATGCCACCTTTATTACTTTAAAAAAAGGAGGGGAAGTTTGAAAGGACTAACTAAGGAAATTCAATGCCCAAATCCCATTGTAATTCAATAGGAATGGGGCGCCAAATTCCCTTAGGCTGCTTTGCAAATTCTCCCTCACAACAATGGATGGCAATCCAGTGCCATTATGAGCTGGTCACTCTGCAGTGTCAGAGGGTCAAGGTGATCCCTGGGTGGTGTTACCTGGCCCACAGCCGAAACAACGCCGTGGAACTTTGGTGTTTTCATCACGGAAACAAAATCATCTGGACCAGGCCCAGCCGGAGGCTGCAGAGGCCTGGGCATGGTTGTTGTGCTTTGGAGGGTCATTAAGTACCTGCGGGATGCTTCAACCTCTACTTCTAGGACCCCCCTGAGCCCTGGGGAGAGAAATGGGGCAAAGAACTTGCAGGCAGGATCACAAAGGCTTGAAGCATTTGGTTAAGAAATCACCGAAAAGATCAAATCCTGCTTCCTGTGGATCATGCGGAGGCATCACCGCAGCTCCTTCCCCTGCCATCCATCCATCCCTCGGCTGCAGGGGCCAAGAGATGTCAAAATCTTCCTCCCCGCTTTGCCAGAGGCTGGAAGAAGCATTTCTGCGACAGGAAGAGCTTTGGAAAGCAGGCAGAGCTTGCACCCCACGCTGAGAACTTTCCACACCACCAAGAGCCCAACTTTTGGCCCTGCAGTGTCTTCAGAGAGTTCCTGTCATTCACAGCCTGGTGTGCCAGCTCCCTCTAATGCTCTGTCTGCATGTGAGAATATCCACCCAGAATAGCACAGGGGGGAAAACAAGCTCTTGGGGGCAAAGAATTGCACCTGACTTAATAAATTCACACACAGAGTTTTAATTTCTCCAAAGGAAAAAAGGCCAAGAGCGGTTCCTCCTACACTGGCACCAGCCAAGAAATCTTCTTCTACTCAGGCTTGTTAATTCTTCTTTCCTCTTCAAAAGGAGAGCCCTGTCCCAAAAATTAAAATAAAACCATCCTCTGCCCTTTCACCCATTATTAACATTGGTCAACGTTAATATTATTAACTTCGTGGGCTAAAACAAGAGGTTTTTAAGGTTTCTTTAATTGTGTAGATTAACTCCACATACTTTTAGATCCTCAGAGGTCTGGGGTTTTTTTTTAATATAAAAGACAGAAGACATATTTTGTTTTGATAACTCAACTTTATAACCAGTTATATAATTTTTTGCACTTAGATGAACTCCCCTCCTTCAAGCTCAGAGCTACCTACCAGAGACCAAGAATGTTATGGGAGAACATTTGTTTCAAGTGGACCCATCCAGCTCCCTTCAGAGCTGCGTTCCTCATGCCCAAATTATAATTCGTGGTGCTTTCTTTAGCGGGCAGGTTCTCAGATTATGTGCGATTTGGGTTTATTGATGGAGCCAGTCAGTCTGCAGGCACTGTTTCTTAAACAGTTTTCAGAGGGGAAAAAAAGAGATTTCCGGTTTGTTGGTATTATCTAAACCAGAGCAGGCTGCTGTCACATGTAAGGAGGAGTGCATTGTATATCACAGGGGTATGGTTTCCCTTAGCAATGAAAATTTAGAGGGGGAAAGCCTAAACGCTCCAACTGACTTGCTTGGGCAGTCAGGAAGACCCACAGAGGTAAAAACGCCGTGATTGAGGGCACATTTCTTGTTTATGTTTCAATTATTTTCTGTTCAGGTTTCCTGAAAGTAAATATGCAAGCTCCTAAGACACTACAATCACCTTCTCTCTTCGTATGTATATATATATTTGTGTGTGTGTGTATTTATAAATTACTCATGCTATTCTCCCTGTGATAGCTCTGATGGGGGAGCCATTCCTGAATTCTTACTCAAGACAATGGTGAAGTCAGTGAGGTGTGAAAGATGTGGTGGATGGAGCTGGGTTAGCTCAGGGATTGATTGTGGGGACTGGATATAGTTCTGAACACTGCATGTTTTTAGGTGGCCACATCACAGCTGAGAGAGGATCCCATGTTTGAGCTAATTTAATGTCACACAGAAGGAGAACCATGGGCAGCCATAGGGTTTTTCTGTAAAAAACTGCTTGCAAACAAATATTTGAGGTTCATTCTTCCTTGAGGTGGTGAGAGCTAGCAGTTAGGAGGTGGGCAGAACACTCAATTCTTCTCTTTGGTTTTGTTACTGAAGGAATATTTTTTTAGAGTGAATAGGACCACCTCCCAGTAGTTGCTTTCCTTTGTGTCCTCACACTCTTAAGAGCTTCTGTGCATGCAACTAATTCCAAATCAACTCCATGCAGGAATGTTTTTCTTGAGGGTAAGCACTCATTTTCATCGTTTACTTTAACCCACTTCAGGACCAGCAAGGCATTCCTGGCAGTGGAATCAAGGAAATCAGTGCCTGTGTTTCACAGAGACTGAGAGGCCAACCCCTCACCCTCTGCTTTCTAAACACAGAGAGCAAACAGTCACTGCTACTGAGCTGCCCATCTTCTAGAGAATCCTCCTGTCCACAACACAGAAGGCCCCAGGTGGTCAAAAAACAATAAAAACCAAAAAAACAAACACACAAAAAACCACCAAAAAACCAAAACCAAAAAAAAACCCCAAACCAAAACCAAAAAGCCAGTCAAAATTCCTGATCTGACAATCATTGTGCATCAGGACCTTACAGCAAACAACTTTTCCCCCACCATTTTGCAACACACTTTTGATTTTGCATTACACTGCGAGCTGTATACATATACTGTTACATTCTGCTTTGTATTTATGTTATTCACCAGTAATGCCAAAGAGAATAGGGAAATATGCTTCAAGTATTTCAAAACTGAAACTAGGGCTCTCAGTTCATCTATTTATGTCATTTGAGGACAAGCAAGCCAACTCCTAGACGAGAGTGAAATATATATTTGTTAATGTATTTTTTGGGGAGGGGGAAATGCAGTTCTTCATAAGTGAATCCCTGGTGCTGCACAAAGGCAGCTTTTTGTCTGTGTTTTTCCTTTCGATGCCATGTAAATTCTAAAAAAACATTATCCTAGTAAGGCTGCATTCTGGACAAGGACCACTAAAATTTGCAATCAGCAGTATCACCAGACATTTCCTATCAGCAGAATCGCCGAGCTTATTGAAAGTGTCATATGTTTTAAAATATTACTCGCCCACACTGGCCTTGACTTGTTCTGTTTTCTAGTATCAGTAATCTCCGAAGGTCTTTGCATGGTGCTGCAGTCTGTTCAGTAGATGCACAAAGCATTTCTCCTCTGAACAGGCTGAGCAGTTAACCTTTCGTGAGTGTCCTCCCAGAAGGCTTCCTTGTCCCTCTCCATGGCCACTGGAACACCCAGACAAAACAAAACCCCCTTCTTTTCCTGAGGGTTCAGCAGCATGGTTTTCTGCAGTATGGTGGCTGAGAGAAGGAATTGAAGCACATATGGAAACCAGGAGGTCCCGGTAAGCTTGCCTGGGAGTTTCCACTGCTACTATCCAGCACAAGCAGAAAACCTCTGTGATCAGAGCTTTCAGTGAAAGCATTGGCAGGGCTGGAAGACTTTCTTAATCGTCCTTTGTCCTTGGCAATCTGTGTATTTGTGCTTCTCACCCCTACGCTGTTGCTGCGGCACACAAGGGAGAGGACAGTCACTTGTTTTGTTTCTTTCACCTCAGGTGATTCCAGGAGCCTATCCCAACAAAACTCACTGATGTTCTTCCCCCATATTTCTCCTCTAATTCTGTCGTGCTTCATATCCCTCTCACTCAGCTTTGCTCCTTGTGTCACGTAGAAGAAAGTATCAGGAACTGGTGGATGGTGACAGACTTGCAGGCTTGCCTACCTGCTTTTGCAAGTGGCTGAAACTGTCATGATGCTGCCTTCCTTCCCTGTGTCTGTGCCTCCTGCTTCCCTCAATATATTTATTTTGCTGCTCCTGGCAGATTTCCACCTTCCTCGGGCACAGGGAAGAGGGAAAGGGATCCCAGAGGTTGTTCCTTTCCTTCCTCAGAAACAGGCAACTTCGTTCAAGGGCTGCTTTGCTGCCTTGCCAAGTAAAGTCTTAAATGCACCTCCTTTCTTCTCCTGCTCACCAGCTTGCAAAGTCCTTCCCTCTCTTTTTTTGTCCCCACACGCAGGGAGGTACTTGCAAAAAAAAACTGAACAGCTCCAACAGGAGGGAAAAAAAAAAAAAAAATCAAGGCTGTGATTTGATGAACACTGGCTTCTTCCAAAAAGGACAACTTGTTCATAGCTCGTCCTTTACCTCTCACTCCTGCCCACTCAGTCATACCAGCTCAAGTTTGTTGCAGCTGAACAGAATGAGGAAAACTGTCTCATTTAAAAACAACCCCTCTTTTCCTTGTTTTGGTTTGGTTTCGGAAGGGGCTTTTATGTGTTTTGTTTTGTTTGTTTTATCCTTAAGCCCGCAAGCAATTGTAATAACGCAACTGGGGAAGCAGCTAGGAGGGAGAACAGCAGAAAGATGGGTGAGAGTCATGCCAGAGTTGCAAATGAACAGAAAGTTCACTGAACTGTGGCTTTAGACAGCTCCAACTCAAACGCCCTAGAGTTCTGGGGAGAGACAACTGTCCCAAAGATTTACAGAAGGAAGTAAAGGCATTAATTCTTCCATTAATTCCTAAAAAAAAAACCCCAGAAACTCAAAGTGAAAACAAACAAACAATCCTTTCTTAGCTGGGAAAAAAATGTGACAGAAACCTTGAAATTTCAGATAACATGGTTTGGATTGAATATAAAGCTTCGTGCAACCTGGAGAAGTCTCCTTTTTTTTTTTTTTTTAATCCTCCCATTTTTTTTTTTTTTCCCCCTCTGGAGTTTTTGAAAGGCAGCTACGTTATCAAACAGATATGCTACTCTGTGCTCAGCAAGCCTGCATGCCCTGAGCTGCTCCAGGTCCCGTCAAGTGGAGTGCAGACGCAGAGTGGAAATTATTGGCTCAATGAACATCACTCGGGTCAGATCTGACATCCACCTGTGTCAGAGAAGTCTAACATTACAAAGCTGGAGCAGAATCCTGGCAGTCTGAGGCTTTGAATTAACCAAAAATGCATCCAGAATGACCGGCCCTGCAGCGCTAACAACGCAAACATAACAAAAATTTTTTTTTTTTGGCCTTCCAAAGGAGCACAGCTGTGATTAGAAGGAAATGCCATTTCACGAGCTGTTCACCTGAATCCGTGGGCATTCCCTGCATTGCTTCCCAAATCAGGAACAATCACCTTATCAATGCTTTGTAATTTTATCCCAAATTCTGCCAGTCAGTAAGGAAACTGTCTTTTCACTAGATGTGGAAAAAGGCATTTTGGTCATGTTGGGTCATTCCTTGCTTCTTGTAAAGCTGTTTAGCTCAGAGGTGGTTGGTTGTGGTTTTTTTAATTTGTTTCGCATTCATTTGGTTTTGGCCTGGGTTTTTTGTTGTTTTGGTTGTTTGGGTTTGGTTTTTTGTTGGTTTTTTATTTTTTTTTTAAACACCAAAGAGATGAGCCTTAGTAATCAGGAAGCCTCCCTGTTTTTCTCTACACAAACCCTAAATCACATACCCTAAACACCAACTCTGTTCCAGGCTTTCCAAGGACTTTGCAAACACCTTATCTGCAGAAGGCTTTGGCACTGTGCCCAAACTGGAGGCAAAGTGTAGTTTTTAACACCGTTTTGGCTCCTCAGTGAAAACAGGATACTGCTTCTCCCTGTCAGTGTTTCAACTTCTTTCCTGGTGCTGCTGGCAGTGTGAAGTGCAGGTCATTCCCTCTCTCCCTGCCTGGTAAATTCCAGGGACAAAGAACCCTGCTGCCCTCTACCAAGTGGGCTGCAAACTCCTCGATCTGGCTGGAATGAATGAGTCTGTAGGGGCCACATTCAGGCACTGGAAAAAGACTTTTGGAGGGGTTTTTTGGATGGTTAAGAAATGTGCTCCTGGCTTCCTTTCCACTGCGAATTAATAAATGGTTTAAGGTGCTTTGTTCTGTGGCATGGGGCACTTGGCAGTGATGATGCCCAGGAAAGAGAAGCGATGCTGTGTATCAGCAAATCAAATAGATATGATGATATCTGCTATTACATGTAATAAAATCCCGGGTGATTGGTTGCCTGCTCTCCCCGTGCCACCAGCAGAGCCGAAAGGAGATCCCAAATCGTTGCCGAATATGTGGAACTGAGACACGGATCCAGGTGAAAGCAGGATTTGCCAAAGAGCTGCTTCCCTGATGTGAACTGCTCGGTTATTTTTAGGCAGGGACACCCCGAGCCCAAGCGTTTGTCTCTCGGCAGATGCTTCCCACATCAAAAGGATCCAGCTCGTGTTAGAGGCAGTGAAACCTCCCACCAGCACCCCTCGGAGCTGGCTCGGAGCCCATCACGAGACATTCCTCCTCTTCCACTCGGTTCTTTAATGCAGGCTTGACAACCTAGGATGCAGATTTAAATCCAACTACAGGAAAACTATTAATAAGCCGACAAATGCTGAGGATGAGAATTCTCAGCGAATTTAAAGCTGAGGGATGATTGCCAAGAAAATTTGGCTTTCACTCCCCTGTTGCTTTGATGCCCCTTGCTTTCAATTCTCACAGCCTAAGAAAACACTTTTTCCTTCCTCCCTGCTTTATCCCTAATCTCCCCAGGTATAAGCAGTGGAAGAGATGAAGCCCTCTTTCAACAGCTGCCCAAGACTGCCTCTCCTCACTTGTCAGCCAATTCTTCCTGCCTTTTAATGATTTTGGCAACATCTTACTCTCCACAGCTTGTTTCCCACCACTGCTGCCAGCCTGGAGAGCAGGCTGGACCCGGGGTGGGGATGAGGCTGGCAAGGCAGTGCTGGCAGCTCCACATCACGTGGCAGAAGTGCTGCTGGTGGGCAGCAAGGCAGGGCAGCACCCTTCCAAATGCCACCTCTCCCTGACCATCCACCTCCCCCATAAAATTCACTCAGTGGGAGCAAGGGAAGTGATAAAGGGGAGGGCAGAGCACAGGGGAGAGCTCTGGACAGGTTGAACACTTGCCCTAGGAACTTTCAGGTGGCCACAAGCATTTACAGCTTGGGTCACGATAAGCATAAATTGAATTAATAATTTTGGCCGGGGAAGGGGATGAGGGAGGATTTCATTTTTGGGGTGTTTTGTGTTGCAATATTATGTTCCAGCAATTTGATTACATTTTGTGTATGTGTGTATGTAGGTTTTTTGGTTTTTTTGCTTTCCTTTTGGTGTCCCCCTCAAAAAAAAAAAGGCTGAAATAATTTGTTTTGATAGTTCAGGAAGGAGAAGATGGTGGATACTTTGCTTTGAATATCATTCAAAACATTTACGATCAATAAAAAGGAGAAGGAAACCAGACCAAATATTTCTGAAATCAAAAAAGTTAAGCAAAAGCTTTTCTTCAAATCAAATATTCTGGACTGAAGCAGACTGAAATTTGTTTTTCCATTTACTGTCTGGTAGAGAAAAAAAAACAGTCTCTCAGAAAAAGCTACTGGATTTGAATCAAAGATCTCCCCCTCCAATTTTTCACCCATTATGTGAAAAGTTTTAGTAGCCAGTGGGGTTCCCCAGCTTGGACATCTTGCTGTGAGCTCAAGACTTCCCATATTCCGACGCCTGTGCAGCCAAGGATTCAGGGGATGGCAGCCACGCTTATTTACAGCAGCCAGCCCACCATGTAAACACCAGCCTGGGGGTAGCAGGAGGCCCTGCATCCAGAGGACTCCTCCACAGGACACATCTAAGTTACGGCTGTGCCTTTTCCTATGAAGAGATCATTATCTCCCTCCCCACGCCCGTGGCAAAAACTTTCCTCATTCTCCATGTGGGAGCGGGATTACCCGGCCAGCGTTTCAGCAGCCAGCAGGGCCAGCTTGAAGTCGATTTTCTGGCACTGGTGGGGGAGTTTCATAACCCATGGATGGCTGTAAACGACCCCGAGGATTGTCTTCCTCCCTGCCTTCCTCTTTGTCTGTTTCCTCAAGCCGCAGAGCTGCTGATGGGCACACCAGGGACAGGGCTGGTAAACGGTGGGGAGATGCTGTTTCACTGGCAATTAGTGACTAGACGAGCGTGTATTTGTTTCTGCCTGCTTCCCATGAAACATTATGGATCCGAGTGTGCCATCAAAGAGTTGGAACAGTCAGCTGTGAAATCAAAAAAACCCCCAAAAAACAAAAAAAAAAAAACCAACCCATGCTGCAGGAATGGCGAGGCCACTGGAAGAATCCAGCTTTTCTGTCCCTGTGAAATGGGACACCAGGCCAGTTGTGCAGCAGGATGGATCTGTCCTCCCTCTCTCTGAGGGAGGCTGGCTCCTTGGCAGGAGCTCTGCTGGCACTGCTGAGTGCCTTCCCGCCTGCTGTCCTCCTGCAGCTGATCTCTGATCCTGCTGAATCTCCCTCTGCTTCCCGCTGGAGAGTAATTCCTTCAGACACTTCCCACTTCTGCACAGACCAAGCTGTGCTCAAAGCCAGCCAGCCAAGGAAACAAGAACACCTAGCTCGGATGGAAAAGATCAGGGCTAACCTATGCCTGCACTACAAACACATTCTACCATCTTCAGGATCCAGTTACCCTGTTATGGGCAAAGACCCTGCTCCAGCAAAGCACTTAACTCCTGAATTCTTGCCTCCTCCTCCCATGCTTTGAGCCATTTGCAGTGTCTTAAGAGTGCTTCTGGATCAGGGCCTACTTTTAGCTAGCTCCTGTCTCAGATCCTTTATTTATTTATTAGACATTAGATGACTTTTCTTTGTAGTCTTTTATTTTTTTTTTTCTCCTCTGCCTTGAGTTCCTCAGGTTCTTAATTCCGACGATTTCCAGGGCAGCTGGTGGGGTGACTGTGCACATCCATTTCACCAGGTGCTGCATCTGCTGCTGCTGAAGGACAGAGTGGCACAGCTCCTGAGCTGCTCCTTTTCTGACTGATCTAAAGTGATTTCTGAACGACCCTTTGACACCTTTTGCCAGATGTGAATAAAAGGAGAATGCATGTGTCTGTGTGTGCATCCCCTGGGATGCTTCTTGGCCTTGCCCTTCCCTTCCTCCATGTCTTTTCCATTCTGATCCCTCACAGGATCACTTCTTGTTCTGGTTACCCACTAACTACTTCTCTATTCCTTTTTTTACTGCCCCTTCTCCTCGGTATTTCACAAGCACTGCAGAGCAAAGCAAGGCCACAGAGCCCATGGTGTGGGACACAAGGAAATAAAGGGAATTTCACTCAACACCACACGTGACACTCAAATGCTGCTGCTGATCTGCTCCAGAGGGTGTTTATGGCCAATGTCTGGGTGACAATCTGAGGGACCTAAAGCACNTAAAAATAAAACGGCATCTTTTTGCAAACCAAGGAAGGAAAAGAAACGAAAACATTTTAAAAAACTCCCAATTTTAAATGTCTGTATCTCTTTACATTTGCAAGTCCTGAACACATCCTACTGTTGTACAGCTCTATGAATTATCACACAGACCTTATCACCACAGAGAGGAAATATATTCAGCTTTATGACTTTCCTTGCGCCACATCTATACTTAAACCAACAATTTGAAGGCATCCTCAAATTGTCATTGCTTTCCTAATTTTTTTCCTCTAAGTTTGGAAAGCCCTCTGAAAGTGGCTCTCAATCAATTTGAATATTTCTCAGTATCCAACCCAGGGCTGGTAAGGCTTTAAATGTGAGAGCATGCACAATACAGTTCTACATATACTTAAACTCTAAAAGGATGCATTTTTTTCAGGACATGGTGTTTTTTGCATATATAGAAGCTGACAGTGGTGAACGTTATAAACCTATTCTTCATTCACAGAATGGGCAATTCTGGTGCCCAAATAGGCTTAGAATTTTCTGAAAAGGATATTTCTGAAAATGTTTTTAGAAATTCTTTCCAAGTTCCTTAAGACTTTTGTTTCTTCCATCTGAATCATGATGACAACATTTTTGAAAAATATATTAATTTTTAATTTATTTTTCATCTTTATGGAAGCACCATAATTTGAGTTTAAGGCATTAAAAACTTCACAAAAAAATGCGGTGTTTGGAATTCTTTTTAAAGAAACATTTAAGTAAGCTCTTTATTATTTATGTGAATTATCTTTAAAATTATATATGACAACATTCCAACCACTTGCTTAAAAACCCAAGGAAATATATTTCTGCAACTTTTTTTTTTTCCTGATTATTTCCTGATCTGCTTTTACTTTTATGTGCTGTAGGCATTTCATAATTAGGAGTTAGGACTTTTCTGCTGTGCATGCGTGGTGCAGAAAAGTTCCCAGGATCACGTTCCGGCTGTTTTGGAAGGAACCTTGAAATTGGTGTTGTCTTTTAATACAATTAATTAATATCAGTCATTATGGCCTGATATCATTAACTGTACAGCTGCATACAACCCTACAGTGGATGCCCACTTCTACCACAAGATAGATCATTTGTGTAACACAATGCCTTGCCCAGTACACTTTTGTTTAGGAGAAGTATTTCCAATTTTAGGAGCAAAATTTCCAATATTTGCTTTCACCATTCCCACTGAGGCAATCCAAGAGCCTGACTAGATACACAGGAACAAGTAAAAGTGGGGTTGTCCTTTTCACATCCTGTCCCAGGTGGAAAATAAAGCTGGCTGAAGGGACGTTAAAGGATCATTCAAGGTTACTTCCAACATGATACTGTATTTGCAATGTATTCGGTTTGGTTTTTTTTTCTTGTTATTTTATAAGTTCATCTTGAGGGTTGAGATGATCTTTTAAAAACATGAAAGTGTAGCAAATACAATACTCTACCATGCTTGCATTCCTTCCTAGCCTTAGGTCCTCCAAGAAAATGAGCTGTGACCTTTCACGATACATGTCTTAATTTTAACTTGGGAGAGAAAAAAAATGTATTCTAACAAAGAAGTAAATAAATACAAAATCATCTCATAAACATTTTTTGAGGCTTGATGGAAAGTCATATCCTTCTGCTGAAGTGCTGCTGCCTTTTCAGAGGTTTTGCTGCAAACTGCTTGATGTATTACGCTGTTCAGAGGGAAATATTTAGGGGGAAAAAATGAGAACTAATAAGCTACAACTCCAGATGCTGTCTTTACAATGGTCAGATCATCAGCTGACAGAGATTTCATCAATCACTGGCCCATGCTGAGGATTTCTGGGCTGAAGATTTCTGTATGCATTACTGTGGGTTTCTCCATATGAAGGGAAGGACCTGAGAAAACTATTCCATTTTATCTCTGTTCCAGTAAAAGGGGCCAATTATCAGCTGCAATACTTTGGAGAATTTCCTGTCTGGTAGTTCAGAAACTGCCAAAAAGCAGGGCACAGAAGCCAGAAAGAACGCTCTTGTCATTGGCCCAAACAAACAAACAAAGATCCCCAACAGAAAATAACTCTTCCCCAAAATAAAAATAGTTCTAAAAGATCAACAGAAACAAAAATGGACCAGATTTTAAATGAGAGCCTGTGTTTTACGTATCATGTGGCTAGACATAGTTCTTGGAAGCTGTCCAGCTCAACCCACTTTTCCCCACCATCTGTCAGCAGTGGGTTTGCTGACTGCAAGAGCTTGGAGGCAACGGCGCGAGAGGCGAGTGTTAGACAATCGAGTTTAAACATGACAGGAGCAGGGGAAATTCAAAGGCTCGATGATGTAATGTGCTAACACTTGGCTGTTGTGAGAAAAAGAGGAGGAGCGGGAGAGCACAGAGAAATGAGTTGGTCACCTTTAGCCCGAATTCTCTGGCTCCTGTCGAGACCCCGGCGTGCTGGAACACGCAGTAGGGGAAGTGTTTCATTCACATAGGCCAAGGAGGTTTGGGATGGTGATTTAGATGTTGGCTTACGGCGCCTGCTTTAGGCCTGCTGACAAGCCCCAAGTCACACTCTAGAGGAGCTGAAAACCTCTGAGCTCAGGAGGTGAGTCACAAAAAGCCAGGGACCACCAGAAGATGAGCTGGCTGTGGGTTTTATGCCCTCTGTGCACACTGCAAGAAGAGCTGAGACCTCCAGCATCCCTGCACTGGTCCCATTCGTAGACAAGCATCTCTGCCAAAGGCCTCTTCCTCCCACCTTAGCTGTGGGTCTACAGCAAAGACCAAAACAGTAATAACCTGCTCACCTCACCCTTGACTGAAAGGGGTGTGCCAGCTCATCAGAGTGGAGCTGAGTAAGGAGGGGACAGTCTGGCCCACAGGAGGAAGTTCTCAGACATTTATTTTGATGCCGGAACTCTGAACAATGCTCAGAAGATCTGGTTTACTCCAAACAGGACTTGAGGAAACGGATCTGCTCTCCAGGCAAAACAGGTTTATGGTGCAATACGATGACCCTTGCAAAATGGGAAACTATGTGCATCCCATAGCCCAGCCTTGACTGAAATTGTATTTACATTTCCCAAAAGTTCTGTCCTGAAAGGAGCATGGTCAGAACTTAAAGCTGCTGTGTGCGTGATGTAAGAGCATATTCAGATACAGGAGACTAAGGGGTCGGGGAAATGCATGCTACCAACAGAAGGATACTCGCAGGGCTTGAGGTGGTAATTGTAGTATTGGGTCTCATTTGTGTTCTTTGAGAAATGTGCTCCTCATCTGGTCTTAGGCAGGCAAATGGATTTCTCCAGCTTTTTTAAAACAGGGCTGTGTTGGAAAAAGCTCAGTCCAGCCTAGTTAAGCTGGCTGCTAAAATTACAGCCAGTTGGGGAGCTGGCTATTAAAAACTTCTGAATGAGCTGTGTTTCCTCCTGATGCTCGTTGCTTGTCTGCTGGGGGAGCCTGTGCTTGGTCCAGCAGGCAGCTCTCCATTTCTCCCGTCTCTCACCAGGGCTGCTCTGGCTTCATCCCAAACTTGCCAGTGCCTCACATGCATCTGATGCTCAGCTCTGGATCCACCACATCTGCCAGTCTCTGGCATTCAGTGGGTAAAGCCCTGCTTTAAAGGCTGTTTTGTGTCTTTTACAGGGAAGAGATGCAGAACATGGGGCTCCCTGTGTCCCACTGTGCCACCAGAGCCCATTCCACTGAGGGACAGCATCTGAGGGAAAGCAAGGAGAGCGGCTTTTGTGTATTTTTGTTTCTTGGCAGAAGAAACCATTTGTAGGTTTTAATTGAACTGTCTGTGGATCTGCACCATTGGGCACAACAGCAGAGTCCAGCCTTGGGAGAGAGACACAGACTACCAGTAGTCTTCTGAGTGAAGCATGAGTAGGGGAATGGATCAGCACCTGTGGACCGACTATAGATTTTGATGTGGTGCCATGGCTAGGATCTGTGCCAGTAAAAATCCTTATAAAACGTGTGGACAAAATTTACTGCATACCTGCCGTAATCAGTTTCAAAATCACAACGTTTTTCTCGGTTTTCCCTGATTTTTTTGTTTGGTTTTGTTTTAAGAAAATGGTAGGAGTGCAATTTCATTTTTAGATCAAAGTTATAAACTCTCTAGAATGCATCTGAAACTTATAAACTCTCCATTTTGTTTTACATTGAGATAATTAAAAAATACCAAACTATATATGTATTTTAATTGGGATTTGAAGAATGACTCCCAGTCACATACCTTGTAAACTAAGTTTAATTGAGCAATAAAGCTTATAAAGCTCAGTTAAAACAACTTTAGAAAAAGGGTTTTTTTTATTAAATGAAATAATTACAAACTGGTGAATATTGTAATCAGGTAAAAATTGGTGCCTGAGGAAAAAAAAAAACCCTATATTTGAAAAAAGAGTGGAAGTTCTTTGTTTCCATTAATATATGTTCCTATTTTGTCATAACCTACAAAAGTCACCATGACAAGTGACTGAAACAGAGAAAAGTGGTTTCACTGTTGAATTCTAACAGTTCTAAATCCCAAAATAACTGCACTTGGTTGCCTCTAGGCATGTTCACACAGCAGGTAGGGTGGCTCTCCTGAGCAAACCTTGTTCTGGAAGCCTCCCTCAGCATTTTGAGGGATGTGTAATCGCTCTGTCTTTGCTGTCACCCAGCAGCAAACCACTTGCCACAGAACTTGGATGGATTTGGAAATGACGAGGGAAAGACACTCGCCCCGGTGTCAGGCCCGTTTCCTCGTGAATGTGACCCAAAAATGCAAAGGGTTTACCAGTATGCTGGTGAGGCTGGACCAAACTGGAGTGGGGTGGAAGTGAGGTGGACGGATCTGCCTGCTCCGGGCTGCACTCACAGCCACGCCTGCGGCGCGGTACTAGTTTGAAATCAAACCAGTGGGAGATTGCAAGTCAGAGTTGTAATTTAATAGGAAAAATAAGAAAAAATAAATAAATGCAGTAGTACAAGAACACTGACAGAGTCAGAATACAACCTGACACCCTGTGGTGGTAGCAGTCCAGACGAAATGGTCCTGTTGAAGCGATGGTCCTGTAGATAAAGGGTCTGGTCTTCACCTGAAGGTCCAGTGGTAGCTCTTGCCCTCTGGGAGTCCAGTAGGTGAGGGCTGCTGTGGTGTTCAGAATCTCAGATTATATCCAGGATGGAATGCTTGGCTCCTCCCTCTGAGTGGAGGATCTCACAATGGGATGGTGACTCATGTGGCAAGGCACTGATGNCTGATGGGCCCATTAACAGGAGATAGTACAGA
Organism: Vireo altiloquus; assembly: GCA_013396875.1. Taxonomy (NCBI): domain Eukaryota; kingdom Metazoa; phylum Chordata; class Aves; order Passeriformes; family Vireonidae; genus Vireo; species Vireo altiloquus. Next base: position 19,450 of record VZRF01013271.1, on the reverse strand, counting down.
GGGAGGAGGCAAGGAAACACTGCTCCACCTGGTTTCAACAGCTCATGAAAATGGTAATAGAATATACTTCAACCCAGGACTGGCACCTCAGCCACCCCTTCTAGAGGCGGAGCCGCGCGGAACTGACGCTGGACACAGCTCCGGCAGCTCAGTGCAGATCTCCCAGGGCTCTCAGCTTTTCCAATGGTGCAGTTCCTCTGGCTAGAGCCTAGGGAACAATTCCTGGTATGTTGCAGTGTCTCAGCTTGAGGCTGGGGCCAACGGAGAGGTNGGCAAGGAAACACTGCTCCACCTGGTTTCAACAGCTCATGAAAATGGTAATAGAATATACTTCAACCCAGGACTGGCACCTCAGCCACCCCTTCTAGAGGCGGAGCCGCGCGGAACTGACGCTGGACACAGCTCCGGCAGCTCAGTGCAGATCTCCCAGGGCTCTCAGCTTTTCCAATGGTGCAGTTCCTCTGGCTAGAGCCTAGGGAACAATTCCTGGTATGTTGCAGTGTCTCAGCTTGAGGCTGGGGCCAACGGAGAGGTTGCATGCCCTGAACCAGCAAGCCACTGGTGGGACAACTGAGAGGCTTACGGTGACCTCTCCCCAGGCTGTAGCGAGGAGAAGGCTCTCTCCATAAGGCCATGCAGTCCCTGCGCTTACCTCGCTCTCCCCTGGTATCCCCTTTCAGCCACTCCTCCCTTGTATTCCCATTGGACTGTGTACCCCAACCCCGCCTTTACTCCTCCCCTGTACCCCTTTCCTATTGGTTCCCACTCCCAGATAAAACCCATGGAACCTCTCTGTTCTGTAGCTACTTTGTATCCAGATCCCCTGCAGTGTAAACCCTGCAGATTTCCAAACCCCCTCCCGCCTCCTTATCTCTGATCAGCGCTTAACTCCTGAGTTACTCCAGTGTGAATGTGTTCGCGTGTCTACTAGTTGGAGATCACAAGTCAGAATTATAATTTAATAGGGAAAAAAATTAAAATAAATAAATAAATGCAGTAGTATAAGAACACTGACAAAAAAAACAGAATACAACCTGACACCCTATGGTGGTAGCAGTCCAAGTAGAGTGGTTCTGTTGAAGCGGTGATCCAGTAGAAATAATTGGTCTGAAGATCCAGCAGTAGCTCTTGCCGTCTGGGAGTCCAGTAGGTAAGCGCTGTTCTGGTGTTCAGAGTCTCAGCTTATATCCAGGCTGGAATGCTTGGTGCCTCCCTCTGGGCGGAGCATCACACAATGGATGACTGGATGGTGAGTCATGTGATAAGGCCTGATAGGTCCATTAACAGGAGATAGTCCAGGAGGGAGTTATCTGTGAGTCATGGGCAAGGCACTGATGGGCCATTAACAGAAAATAATCCAGAGTGGGGGAGGCAGAGAGCACTGTCTTACCTGGTTTCAACAGTTTATGAAGATGGTGATAGAATATACTTCAACCCAGGACAGCGTGCTCTTACCTGCATGAGTGTGTCTGTGTGCCCGACAGCAGCCTGAGCAGCTGCCCAGGACCGTCCAGGGAAGGGACAGGACAGGACAGGGTGCACAGCTCACTGACCACCACACTGCATCACCGCCAGGATCCTTGTTCCTGTGAGTCGATGGCAAAGAGGCAGGAAGGGTCTTTGTATTGATGCCTTAGGTTTTAGCTTTTATATTTTTCAAATCCTGTACTGCTAGTGTAGCTCTGAAGTTTTCTTTTACTTGTTGAGTGCTGTTCTCTATGCNNNNCCTTTACTCCTGTCTAGTCTCTGTTTCTAGGTCGCCGGATAAGGCATCAGTATGAGTTTCACAGAGATGTTTATTCCAGGAGGGGTTCAGTGACAAAGACCCAAGACTCATGGGAAGGAAGGGTCCAGGGTTAAGTATGGGGTGGTAGGGGCGGAGAGGGCATCGTTTGGGGGTGGGGGGCAGTACACAGGTGGGGTTTGGGTTTGGAAACCAGTATGGAACAAGGAGAAGGTGGCTGAGGAAGAGAGGTCTGTGGGGGGGGGACCAACGGGACCGAGCGAGGGAGTGGAACAGGGGTACAATAGCATAGCAGAACAGGGTATCCTTGAGAGAAGCCTCTTGCGTCTCCCTAACTTGGGAAATGCCTCTCAGGGTCTTTCCCTCTTCCAAGGGGGGCTCCCACAGGTACCCTTTGACAAAGCACCCCACAAATGCAGTCGGCTGGCTGAGACGAAGCTGAGCTGCTTCACCGCGGTGTTGTGTACCTCTGCACTGCTCTTTGCAATTCAGGAGAGGCTCAAACGACTGTTGTCTCCTCTCCTACCGAGCTTTCAGCCCCTACCAAATTTCCTTTAACTTGACACATCCTGCACAAAACTGCTGAGCTCTCTGAGACCTGGAATAAGGCCAAGTATCGTTTCATTGCGAAGCCATAGACAGAGACGCGGAAGATTCATACACAGGTTTCTAAACTGTGCACTGCTCAAGTGGCAGAAGGAAAACCTTAGTGCTTGCTGTAAGTCAAGCCAGAACACTCATCATTTTCGCTATTTATTTCCAGGATTTTCAACATTTTGAATTTTAATTCCTTTAATTTATTTTTTAAAAGCGTAATCACAGCTTGCGTATATGATCATAAAGCCCAATAAATCTGGGGAAATGCCCAAGAAGCCAACAGAGGAATATCAGCTTGTATCTCTCAGGAATCCTTAATTGCAACTCTTGTGAGGTTTCCAAGACCTGCTGTTTCATTGTAATCATTATGAGGCCAGCTGAGGCTTGCTTAAAACTACCTAGAGTGGTGGATTAAACTAGACTAATATAGAGTTTTTACATAATCACTAAAGTCTGTTGTGAAAAACATAATCTTATTTTTCCTGGTTATGAAAAACTAAGTGAATAAAAAGGCTTGTATTTTTTTCTGAAAGAGTGGGCAAAAGGGGAGTGAAGTACAAGGGTTGGCAAACATTAAAAAATATAGATCAAATTGCTCAAAAATTCATGCAAAGTACCATAGTAATGTTTAAAAATGTGAAGGACAAAAGGAGGTTTGTCCTTCTAGAACCATCACATGATCTGTAGGTAGAGTGGTAAACCAGTGACAAGCAAAGAGAAACTTAACCAATCATCAGCATAGGTAGGAATGAGAATGAGAAAGAATAACTTTATCTGCTGAAACACTGTAGAGGAGGTGAGGTGTTTGTAGAGAGAGTGGTGAGAGAGAGTAAGCCAGGTTAGGCAGCAAATTTCAGATGCAAGAGGTTGAATGAGAGCTGTTGGGTCACTTCTACACAACTTGGACCAGAAGATCATAATCCTGAGTGATGTTCCAGCCTCTCTCTACAACAAGAAAATTTATAGTAATCAGCCTGTCCATTACTTTCTTCACAAGTGCTACCCTTCAGTAAAATGTTGACCTTAGCTGAGCCAAAAGATGTATGTTCAAGAGGATTTCTCTTCTTTTCTTCCAGTCCATCTTCTGGAGTGCAGAAGGTAACGAGAACTGAGTCAGGCTCTCCAGGTCTGGCTGGGGAAAGACCACATGAACAGCTTGTAAATCAGCCACTGGGCTGTGTCATCTTCCCTTTCAGATTATTGCATCCCAAGGGTTTTTTATTTCAGCGCTGCAGATGCAGAAGGCCCTGCTCCAGCTGCACCTGCATTGCTCTGTACTGCTTTAATCCCAGCTCTGCTGTTCTTTGGGAAAGTGCTCCTGATCTACGTGGCTGCATTGATTAGTGACATAAAAGTTGTCTCAGAAGAGTCAGAGAGACAGGGAGGAAGCAAAACAACTGCTCCAGCACGACGAAACTTACAGAAACCAAAGGTCCAAGGAAAACGCTTAGAAATTGAAACTTCTGTCACCTCAGTGCTCAGGAGGAAGTCAATCCTCCGTGGCCAGCATTAAATGCAGAGCCAGGCACATCTCAGCAGCTTTCCCACCCATGTTCTTAGATGAAGGTCTCGTTGCTGGATGCTCTCATGATAAATCCAAGGATGAACTCAGCGGGAATCAACTGTGGTTGGGGTCTGCTGGTGGTGCTGAGATATTAATAACATCAAAAGGATGCACTGGCAAGCCACAGCACATGTCAAGAGATTTAGGCAATTTTAAGTATGCATTTAAAAACACCAGAGGTTGAAATTGTCAAGGATCCCTACTCTGCTGGCTGTATAAACACGTACAAATGCCACAGTTGCATGCTGGTATTTACTCCATGAGCAGACATGACAAATGCTGGGGAAAAAGTTGCATATAATTTAGGACCAATCCAGAAATACTTACGGATTCATGCTGTTGGCCAACCTGTTCTTCCAGGTGTGGCGGTTTAAATGTGTTTTCCTGGTTGCCTTGCTGTGATCTGCAACCTCAAATGCAGCTGCATGAATACCTACTTGATATCCTGGTGAAGAGAGGGAGCCTCAGAGACTTCTCGGGCTGATTTGCCACAGCAGCAGGGAGATGGATTTAGTTTTCAGGTGGTTGTTACAGTCTGAATGAGATGGCAGTCTCGTGCTGTCTTATATGGATTTATGCTGCTGCTGTAAATAAACCTGAGGGGGGGAGTGAGGCACATTTTGACCTGCTCTGGCTGGTGCTTTCTGATGGCTGCTAACCCATGCTAATCAAAGGTGACATCAGTAAACCTGCTGTCACCATGGTGCACTGTGGTAACCGGGGCCAGAACATGCAGGAAAGGGAAAAAAAAAAAAAAAGACACATTTCAATACATAATACGAAATATATCCAATATACAGTGTGCGACCCTAATTCACTGCCATACATATTCACTGCAAGATCTTGAAAGAGATTGAGAGCTTATTTCTTTCTTCTGGTTTGAGTTTATCAATGAACCCACTTCTGGTCACTGAAAGCCACTGAAAGTCCAGTGGTGATGTGGGGGAGCAGCAGAGGAGGCCAAGTGGAAAAGCCATGGCAGGAACATGGCTTTCATCACACACCTGACCTGCACCAGTTGTGATCCCCTGGCCCTGCTTCCCAGCCACATCTCCTCTTCTCAGACAGCCCTTTTTCTGTCTGTGGGTGTGACTGGTGCCCTCCTGGTCATCTCAACAACTTAAAGGTTTCCACCACGTTTAAATAACAGCACAGGAGGAATTTTAAAGTCTGGGGGGCAGATGTGTGGTGTTCAGTGGCTACCAAATCTATGTGCTTTCGTGGCCCTTGTCTGGCAAAAGGCATCACTTTGACCATATCCATGAAGAACACTGCAAACAGCCGCAGGCTTGCACCACCCAAACTTTGTGGAGCCTGTGAGGCATTAAGAAAGTATGTACACAGAGATTGTAATCCAGTGCAGGGCAAGAATGACCATGGGATGACTGCAATTTGCAGTTTAGGCAGGGTGAGCTGAGGTCTGTCAGCCATGCTCTGTGCATGGCATTGTCACCCTCTGTGGCTGCCTAAATAAGCCATCAGGGACTGAAGGAGCGCAAGGGAGAGAACTGCAGCCATGTGCAGGGCCTTGCTGAGATGCCCTGTCCTGTTTACCTCCATTTTCTCCCTTGCTCCTGTTTCTATCAGCATAAAGGAGAAGAGAATCGAGAGTTTCCTTCCAGGGTTTTTAAAGCCTGAGGAAAGGTAGGCAGAAGAGCGGAAAGAAGGAAGATTTTGGATAAGGAAGGGAAGGGGTTGCTGTGTATGCAGAAGAGCTGGGTGAGAAGTGGTGGGGCATGGCCAAAGAGAAAGCTGGCAGCACAGCTCTTCTGGAAGAGGAGGAGGAGGCAGCTCAGCAGCACTCTCTGCTCCGTTTAAATGTCAGCAGCAAGGTAGCTTCCACCAAAAGAATGCCTCCTGAGGGGGGAGAAACAAGCAGAGTGTCAGGACCAGCTGGCAGCTTGAGAAAAAACAACTGTGCAGCTGAACAGCACCACTGGGAGCACTGGACGGCTGCCCCTGCCTCCTCATCGTCACTATTCAAGGCCTGTCAAAAGTATAATAAAAGGTGCTATAAAGAGAAGACAAATCTCAGGCAGCCGGAGCAGCAGTGGGACTGGCCAGAAGGGAGAGCGGGCAGAGCTGGACTCCTGCAGCTGTGTGAGCGTTTAGGGGCTTGCAGAGGTGGCTGGCTTTGGAGACATGCTTTCTGTCTCCAAAGGTGACAAGGCAGAGGGAGGGCCTGCCCATGACCTCGCACCACGCGGGGGTCAGGCCCTTCTGCTGATCAAAAATGCATGAGGGTTGGTCCGTGCCTTTGTTTCCTGGTGGTTTTCATCCGTCAGGGCGCTGAAGAAATGCTGGAGGATGGGGCTGTGCCTGTCAGGCTCCTGGTCTGGAAACCTTCACATGGCAGCCCCGGCCTGGTCCCAACCTTCATCCACCTCCACGCCTTCCTGCTCCTGCTGCTGCCCTAATGTCCTGTGAATCAGAATGTGCCACCACGAGAGGCACCTCACCACTGTCACTCACCACAGCCCTTCATTTTGGATGACCTGATCCATAAAAGTTACCTGCTCAGCCTTGAGAGGGGTCGGAGATGAAATTTCGCCCAGGCAGAGAGATAATTTTCACTGCCTCCAAAACAGGAATGCTGGAGAAGGACAGATTCCTCCAGGCAATACAGGCTAGGAAGGAAATTGTTTTTGAAGGCCAGAAGACTATTCTTTCCAGATTTAGGCACAGTGATAAACATCAAAAGGAAACAATGGATACCCACTTCTGCAGGTGTTTCCTTCATACTTAACTGCTCCCCTCCAGCCTGTTGGGAATACTGCTCTTGCCTATTGTTTGGTAAATTCCAAGAATCATATTTATATCCATTATGTGAAGGACTACTTGCTGGGCACATATTCCCCTGGTCTGTGGCTACAGTGCTGTGCCTACTGGAGCACCGGGGAAGCCAAACCCCATCCAGGTTCCCCAGACCAAAGCCCAAGGACTCAAAAGTCCCTGCAGAGTTCAAGACATTCTCATCTCCCTCTGCTCAGAACACGGAGAACAGCAAGTGTTTCGTCCTGTGGACATTCCTCTTTCCCAGCCTTGGAAAATGTTTCTTCACGCTCGTCTTCACCACACCAACAGCAGGACCTGCTCTGGATTGCTGCTGCTGACCTGAAGTAACACGCCAGGAACGGAAGCCAAACGTTTGAGAAGGCTACCCAAGGAGAGGGAGTTGGCCTTCTAAAGCACAGCTCGGAAATTTTCCTAACCAAAAAGAAACGTTGGATAAACACCTTAGGAAGATGAGCTCATCCGTGTGTGATGGGCCCTCCTCCTGGAATTCTCTCTCTCTCCTCCTTCACGTGGTAAGAGTGAGACAAACAACAGAAGGGCAATTTTTGGAAACAAAAGTCAGATGAGCAAAAGTTTTAGGGATATCCATCTTGGCACACGTCACTGGATTAAGCAATGCCTTTGGGAGGTGTCACTAATTTTTTTGTTTGTTTATGTGTGATATATTCATAAAATAACTATTCTGTATCTTCTCCCTGGCATCACTTTAAACTTCCTGCAGCAGGAGAAAGATAGAAACATTGAAATTTTCAGATAGGGAAGCTGAGTCTCTGAGAGATAACAGAAGTTTCCTAAGTTGCATGGCATAACAGCAGCACAAGTGGAGGAATACGAGTCCTCAAGTCTCTCAGTGAAGTGTTTTCCCCCACCATGTGCCCCAAGAGGTGTATGGAAATCAGTGTGCTTACTTAGATACCCTGCAGCCCTAAAAAAAATGATTCACTTCCCGATGCAGTTGGAGTTTGTTAAGACATCACAGAATCCAAACCACGAGTTGAGATTCCCAGTTTCCACCTCCTGAGATCTGCAATGCACAGCTTAGGTGAGCCACTGTGCTTTAAAATGACAAAAGGACCATCCATCAGCAGAGAGGAAATGAAATTAGAACAACAAAATTCCAAATACAGCTGTTAATTCGCTCTCCCAATAGATCCCCTTTATTTAAAAAAAACTTTTTTTTTTTTTTTCCTTTTCTTAGTGTGTGGGAAATGAAGGCATTCAGCTCTATTCAGACAGAAGGTCTGTCTGGCACAGGAGATGCTCTCCATGATACAATCTCTGATGGCCCATCTGTGACAGACATCAGTAAATATTTCATAGATGTCCCTCCAGAAGAAAGTGAAATGAGAAGTCACCATCCCTACTACTTGTCCTACTTGTCACTTGTTCTGAGAGCCATTCTCAACAGACAAACAAACAAAACCACAATTTTTTCTTAAAATTAACCCCCAACTGCGGGCAAAATAAACCTTTTCATGAAGAAAATCAACTACCTGTGTAAAAGATGGTTTTGTTGCGAGCAGTGAGGAAGCAGAAATGGGTTTCCATCTCAGAAAAACCCTTCAGTCCACAGGTCCCTTTTTTTCCCAGCTCCCTGTTTACAAACACCCTTCTCCAAGTCCATGTTGAAACCAAATTTTTACCTCAGCGTTTCTGTGCAGTGGTTAAACTGCGCATTTCTGATGTGGTAAAAGATAGAGGGCAACATGTATTAGTCAGCAGAAGGAAAATTTTTTTTATTTATTATTTATAGCCCTTTCTTTTTTCTTTTTTCTTTTTTTTTTTTTAAATAGTGCTCATCAGCCTTTGTGTCTGAGCACTTCCCAGAGGTCAGTCACGAGTAATGTCCTCATTGCTGAGACACTGAGCAAAGGCCAGACCTCAGATGGGAATGGGAACCGGTCCCCAGACCTTTGGAACTCCTCTCCTTTGTACCATGCAGATGACTGGTCTCCTTTACCCTCCCGCCCCCACCCTGGCTTCCCCAAGCGTTTCGCATGTCAGTCCCACGAAAAACTGACAACAGCCCTTAATTTTAACAAGCATGTGCCAGCAAGCACAATAAGATCATTCACAGAGGCCGGAGTTGAAGCAGGTGGGGTGAGCCTTTTCCGGGTTGGCTGTGTCATTTTGGCATGAGCTCCTCTTGTTGCTTCACGGGGCTGAAACGAGATGTGTGAGGAAGGGTGACTTGTTTACAGCATCTCAATAATTAATAACCATTGCTGGAAAATGTTTCTAGATGTACACACGCCGAGTCCCGAAGCATGACGTGCACTTTGATTCATGTGCCGCAACGCGCTCCCTGATACATAAAATTCTCAGTGGCCTGGAGTTTGTCAGCCTGTTGATTCTGCTGGAACATATGTTGGTCTATTGAGGGAGCTGCATGATGAGCAATTTCAAAAATGTCCCAATTTGGAAATGTAGCTGCAGACAGTGTTTTAGAGGAAGTGCTGTGTGATTGAAAGCTGAAGCTGCACCATGCAGTTCAAATTAGATTTGGACATTGTGTGCACTGTCAGTTTGGAGAACTCTTCACAGGCTTGCCAGAGGTTTATAGGACATATGGGTATGAGCCACAGACAACATCTAGTCCTCCAGTTTCTATTTAGTTTTAATCAGACACAAAGATCCTTCCCTTTAAACACAAGGAGAAGGAACCTTCTATTTCAGCAGGGAACACAGAAAAGAGCAGGGCTGGAAGGAGTGAGAGAACAGCTTATTCCTGCATAATCTCTGCTCTTCACATGATCCTCAGCCTGCTGATCTCAGTTAAGTTCTGGGGACAGCAGAAACCAGAGCTAGCAGCCTGCAGGTTGTTTGGAGAAGGGAAATAAAACTATCCGTTTGGAACCAGCTACTTTCTCATAATCTCATTTGTTTCATTCACCAGCTGTTTTTCTGAAAGGTGGTGAAGCAATAAAACATACCCTTGATTACCCTTTCCTTCTCAAATCTTTTCTGTCTTTTTTTTATTGTTGTTGTTGTTGTTTGTTTTCTTTTTGAAGTTGCAGGAGTGTGAGAAAACCCAGTTGCACTCAGGGTCTGCTCCAGCACCCACTGCCCTCAGCAGGCTTTGAACAGCATCCATGGGCCTGGGTTTGCAGAAATCTGGATTCCAAAAGGCCCTTAATCACATTAGCTGAAATCCTGCTGATTTGCACTGCAAACTTTTTCCATCACGCTTGTTAAAGATGAGGGTGCTGTGAGCAATTTTCCCTTCACTGCGTACGTTTAAGTTCAGCGCAGCAAAGAAAGCTCAAGCTGAGCTGGGGCCCAGTTGATTCCAATGGGATTAAGCATTTATTTACAGGCAGGCATGTGTGTAAGCACCTTCCTGGATTACAGCCTCACACTGACTCAGGTTGAAATGACTGTGCTTGTGCTGTGCTGAAACAGGGCTTTATTGTCCTTTGAACTGAGGGCTGTATGTCTTGGTGTCTTTACTCCCTCGGCTTTGATGGTTGCACTGAAGGACATTGTGGGTTCCTACAGTAAATCTGGCTCCATGCAAGTCACAAGGAACTTTCTTTTTTTTTTTTTTTTTTGGTGGAGTTAACATTCACTTTGTCCTGCGTAGGACCATGGAGGAATTTTAAGGTTGACTGGCATGGCTGTGGAAAATTATATATATTATTTTAAAAAATAGCTCCAAACCACAGATCACTGAGATGCAAATCTATATTTGATATAAAGGAGGCCAAATCCTTTCGCCTTTTTTTTTTCCTGTGAGCAACTATTATTTGATAAGAGAGTTTTAATCAAAAGTATATATCAACTGTGCTTTCATGATTACACTGGCCTTCTTCCAACTATATGTAAATTATAAAATTATATGTAAATCCTGGAGTATAATAGCATGGACCATCTCTCATCATGCAAACATGCCCCACAGCTCACTGTTCTGGTGGAACACAATGGTGCAAAAGTAAATCAGAAAAAGACAAAGAAAATAAAAAAAAAAATAAAGATGGCCACAACAACAACCACAATGATAATAATAATAACAACAATGAAATGTAACACCAGAATAAGAAGCATTTATTTGTAGCCTGACACAATGCAGACTGGGTTCAATGAGATCCCATCTGCTGATTTCAGGGAGAAAAGGATTAGGTTGTTCTTTCCTATGCATGGAAACCAGATAGCTGAGGCTGCCTGCCTTTGTTGTTCCCAGCAGTTTAATCTAATTTACCAAAATCAAAACTGTACCCTTTTTTTTTGTAAGCCTCTGACTAGCAGACACCAATGAGGTTTAGTCCTTCCTCAACCCCTCAGCCTCAATTTAGCAGTACCAAACACAAACAGCTGGGACGAAGCAGAAAACTGCATCCCAGAGGAAAAGCCAAGCAAAATAATTACATGTGTGTGCGAGCACATCCTCCTGAGTGGGGAATACCTACATCCAAAACAGAATGTCCACTGAGGAAAGCTGAGTGAAGCCAAGACCCTTTGACTGCCTGGGAGTGGGAAGACTCTTGGGAGGTGCAACCTTAACTGGATGCATCTCCTCCACGATTCCCAAAGCAGCCAAAGGAACAGCTGTCCCTTTTCTTCCTCAGGGCTCTCTGACCCTGTGCCTCCGTGGTGGGACCTTTGGGACAGGCATGGGGGTCAGCTGACAGCAGCACTACCTTCTGCAGCAATGTGATATCTCAACCAAGATAAGATGAGCACTGCACGAGAACCTGGACAGAGAGCCAGGAGAAAACAGGCCCACTGCTCAGTGCTGGAGGAAAAAAATGAAAGGACAAGTGCAAGGCAGGTGGGGGGCTAGAAGCACATAGATTTAGGGCTCTGACTCATGCCTGCAGATGGATTTAGATTCAGCCAAGGCAGCCGCCGCCTCAGCTGTTTGCCCCAGTCCTCTGCCAAAGGTTATTCTGGGCCATCTGAAGGGACTGGGGACCCACTTGTGTCACACAGGGGCTGAAGACACGCTGCAGAGGCTAGGGCAGCTCAGGGGCAGGTAGATGTCCTGCTCAGCCTCTTGGTCCTCCCCACTAACAGTGAAGAGTCACAACCCCGAGGAACAGCACTACAGGAAGGCTGATGCCCAGAGCTGCATGTATAAACCCTTGTAAATGTTCCATCAAGATCACCACATGTGAAAGATGGTGTTCAGGAAACATGTTATTCCCTTTTTTGGAGGTGGGTAGCAAAGTTTTCCCTGAGGATTTTTGAAAGCAATGCCTTTGGGAGATCACTGGGTTTGGCGTCCATCTCACAACACCCAAAGCGCTTTCATAGAGCAGGTGAGATCATCAATATCTTATGAAAATAAGGGATTTTAAACTCAAAATTAATATCAATATTTCTCCCAGCAGCAAATGATGCTCCTGAACCTACAGACTGATAATTCCACATAGTAACTGTGCAGTCTGCAGAAGAGTGACACCAAAATGTGTCTTGAACAGAGTCTTGCACAGAGGTGGCAGCAATTTTCACCCTGTCTATACCTAAAGGGGCAAAAGCAGTGGATGTCTCTGCTCTAGCCCCCATTTTGGGAGGTTTTGGGGCAATGCAGGAGGAGACACAGACAAGGAGAGGTGTCCACCTGGTGTGGAGCAGCCCCAGTGGTACCAAGGCATCCCCTGGAGAAGGAGCACTCTGAAAAGCACCAAGTGCTGTGACTTGGCTCTCCCACGGTGGCCAAGGCATCATGTCCAAGCTCCTGTGATCCAGCACACCCTGTGGGCTCCCCAGCAGACCCTGGGGCAGGTTTTGGGCTCCCCAGCAGACCCTGGGGCAGGTTTTGGGCTCCCCAGTAGACCCTGGGGCAGGTTTTGGGCTCTCCAGCAGACCCTGGGGCAGGTTTTGGGCACGCAGGGCTGGCAGCCTGCCAGCAGACAGCTCTGTAGCCAAACATGGGCACATCTGCACCAGCCTGCAGATAGAAAGGTGAGTGACCACAGGGTGGACGTACCTTGCAGCCAGCCAGCCCAAACGCCTCATTACCTGAGGCTTTGGCAAGACTTTTTAAGGGCCTCCAGTGCATTTTCCCTACTTAATCAAGCTGAAGGCTAGGCATAGACCTCCCTGCCAAGGCAGAGTACTGAATGTCCAGGACAGTGGCTCCTTCTGGGCAGCCCAGCCAGCTTTGCTAACGGGGACAGTCCATTTTGGAGTGATGAATGCCATGTTATTGGCTGGGACTTGTTAGACACGCTGCGTTCTCTCAACATGGTCTCCTGACAGAGGAGGACAGAATACAAGAAGGCTTGTATTTTCCCTGCTAAAGCATTTACAGGAGAAACACAAAGCCCTGAGAAAGTTTGCCTGCTGGTTCCTCGCTTGTGCTACCCACATTGAGCTCGGCGCTGACAGGGTTTGCTGAGATGTTGGGAAATAATGTGTTTTTTGGAGCACTAAAACTATCATTGCCTCTGATTAAAACAATCCAGCTCCCAGTTTGGTATAGTCATGATCACATACTGCTCTAAACATATATTCCAGCCTCTCTACTTAACGTTCCCAGTTTCATATCCGAAACCCGTGATTTCACAGAGGTCACTCGTGCACCTTGGGGTGAAGCAACATAAAATTACCACCAATGCAGGTCTGGAAATAGCCTTCCCCCCTACTCTTTCTCTTTGCATCCTTCGTGCAAGTGTGTGTTCACACGTGTGAGCGTTCTTGAGTTGACATCTATTAAAGACTGATCTCATTTGTGTCAAACATGCCACCTACAGGGAGCGTTTTGGAGCAGTCAAGTTACAGGAGATAGATAAAAAAGAAGAAGAGGTAATGAATATGGAGTGTAAATGCCTTAGCAAAGTAATGGAGACATGTACTAAGAGCAAGTGAAATTTGACCTTCTGGCTGAAAACCTGATAGCAAACCAATTGGAGAACTTTAGAAAATTGGATCAGCCTCAATGGGCACAGAGTAAACATTGGGAGTGCAATACAGTCTTATTAAACATAATGCACATTTAATGCATAATTTTATTGCAACCAATTTCATGGTACTGCCTTAAATGAGTCCGGGTCTACTTCGACTATAGCAGTCCACTACCATTAGTGCCTCTTAAAAGAATTGCAAGGCCAGTAAACTATCACCAGTCTGATCTCTCCTTTAGCCCATACTTTCTGCTTCATAAACTCTCCCAGCTCCCACAGCTTGTAGTGAGATCTTGTCTTCGTTCAGTACGCAGCTTTTGAAACACTAAACTGTTTTGGCAAGTCTTCACAGATGGGAATGTTACAACATTTCCATTTTATCCTGGTGCAGTAAAGCAGTGAACCTTTGCAGCTATAGATCAGTCAGCTGAATCCCAGCCTTACAACAGGAGTTCCTGGAACCTATACAATCAGACCGGTGCTGAAGATTTCTCAAGCACAGCAGGCAAAATCCTATTTTTCTAAGTGACAGCAGCAGTGTTTGCCCTCTGATAGGAACAAGGAATAGGGAAAACAAATGATGCTGAGCTCTAAGAAAGTGAGTAGCCCCCCTCACAGACTGATAGGGCATGGCTGGATTAACACATGAGGAACAGTAAAGAAGCAACAAGAAGTGTTTAATTTTGTACCCCCAGAGCACAAAAACCCACACCTTGAGTTTCCATTCACATCTTGCTAAGGTCCTCACAGCCTGTAGCATTGTTACCTGCACCTCGTAGAAACTCCAGTGAGGGAAAAGATGTTTCAACATCAGCCTGGGATTTTCCAGGTGTAAAAGGACATCCTGTGTATTGCTGAGCTCGGATTTTCAACACCCTGGAGCTTCAGGGGTGTTTGGAATCCAGAAAAGTGATCTGAGCCCATCTCTAGGCGCAGGATCAGCCCTTTGTATTTTGTCACAGTGAGCTGCTAACAACATCTGCAGAACAGTGCTGCTGGAGCTCTCTGCAGGAGTCCTGTTTGCTAGGCACCACACACATATGTACACAAGAGATGTCTCCTGCCCCGACAAGCTTTGGGATTCCAGCTAGTAGCAAAATGCAGCGCCGTGGTGATACACGCAGAGGAGTGGAAGAGGCCACCACCGTTGTCATCAAGTGGTACAGTGTCATGAATCAAGCCTCCAGTGACAGTGAAATTACACACTGGCTGCTTTTGATTCGCATCCTGGGTTTTTGAGCCTTTCCTCCTGTGATCACAACCAGCCACGGCTCGCTTCATCATCTTTTGCCACACAGCGGTGGACATGGAAGTTTCCTGAAAAAAAAAAAAATAAAGGCCCAAACACCGTGAAATTCTTCATTCATATTCTGAGTATGGTCACTGAGGAAAAACTAGAAAGATTGCTGTAGTCCCTGACACCAGGATCTGCTGGAGCACACAGGAGTGCACGAGTTCAGCCCCAAAATGTAACATTTTCCTGTTGATGCACCACCAAAGTGTCACCTCTGCTGTCCTTGATCACTGGGAGAGCAAAAGGGCCTTCCAGACATGCCAGGACTGGATCTGGTGTTTTGCTTTCTCACGGACTAGTCAGTGGTTTTGTGAATTTTATAGCCTTCGGTGGACAGAGAAAACATTTTCTAAAACCCCACGCAACATGTGGGCCTTGAATTTCACCTGGACACCCGAATGGCACAGCAAACCTCTGCAGGTAGGCTCAACAGTGGGCACACATAGATATGATCCCAATAGAAGGACAAAAAAATCATATCCCTAAACATAGGTGATGGCTCTGCACATTTATGGAATGATGAATTATTGAGAACTACTCCATAGATAATTCTTTTGTTGCCATTTCCTCTCAATCAAATTATGAAGATATATTTCTGATTGTGAACATACTTGAAAAATGTTGGTGTTTAAAAAAAAAAAAATTATACAAAACTCCCATTCATCTCTAACTCTAAATAGCATTTAATTAGCAATCCAGCAGTGCTTACAATGGTAACACATGAATAATTCTGGAGAGGGGGAAAAAAAAGAAAATACTTCAGCATCAGTCTCACCAGGATTTGTAGAATGGGAAGAAAAATAAGCTGAAAATCCTTTTGATGCTGTCCTATCAGGTTGTGGAATTTACAGCTGGCGGGCTGGGCGTAGCCTGTAACCTCATGTCACACATCCATGCACTCATTATTTTGTGGGGAGGGATAGGCAGGAGGTGGAAGGTGAAACTCTGGACTTCCACTGAGGGATGTGCAAAAGGGACAGCAGGAGCAAGAAGTGGCCTCCAGCAAAGGGAGGATTTCACTGTCCCTGCCTGAAGTCAGCCTAAATTTAAAGATGAAATTGCCCAACTAGTCAACAGCTCTCCTACTCACACACTGCACATGGAAATGCAAATTCCTTCCTACCTTTACATCCATTTTTCCAGCCCATCCACACAGAGAGACAGGCAGAGACAAGGCTCCATCTTCTGCAGTATTGGGAGCAAGGATGCTCAAAAGCTCTCCAAGGCTTCTCAGAGGAAGAGAGGGTTCTCTGAAACACAAAGAGTGCTTCAGGCAAGTACCTCTGCCTCGTAGCTGTGGCTACTCACCCACAGGTGAGGCTTGCTCAGGCACCTGCCAAGCCAGAAAGGCCTACAACTGTGTAAGGTTGCCCGGGAAAATACAGTGCCCATGTCTGGATAAACTTGTCTGTCTACGTAGAAGACCTGGTGGAAAACTGGGACTTCACTTTTGCTAAGAAGTGCTGGCAGGTTTGACATCACCCATCTCCAGCTGAAGTGAAATCTGGGAATTACTTAGGAGAAGCAGTCTTTTTGGATAAAGGGTTCCAGAAGTATCAAACTGACCTCGCTGTAGACAACATTTGCCATTGGAGTCATCTGTTTAAATAGACAAGCCAGGTGCAGTTCGGAAAAAAAAAAAGCAGAAAATCTTTCCACTGTTAGAATTTTTCTTTATGTTTGAAATACTTCAAAGCTAAGAACAACTTCTCTGAGCCAAATCAGATATGCATTTGTTAGACCACCTCTGACAGAAGAGTTAATTGGAAACTATAAACTTTCTTTTGCTTATGTCCTGAGACTAGCAAAGCCTCAACAAAGCTCCCCCTCCTTATGGAAAAGCATCTTTTTTGGTCTTAGGTTCTTGACTACCACAAAACCAGCTGTTACTTTTCAAAAAATTTAATGGCATCTTTCAAGCTGGTCAGAGCAACATCTTCCAAATTGAAAACAATTTTAATGCAAAATCACCCAAGATATTGTAAGGGCTTTTTAAATAAAGGTTTAAACTATTACATCAATATTTTATTGATAGGGAGGTATGTTAGTAATCCATTGCTTTTGGCAATGGGTGGCTAAATCAGCTTCTACTGGTGTTGTCTCATAACTTATTACATTTGTTGTTATTTCTGTTACAGCTGAACCTGGGGACAGATATTGGTCCAAAAACCTAAAAAACTAACAAAAAATAATAGCATGGACCATAAAAAAACAAAACAAAAACAAAAAAAAAAAAAAACAAAAAAACAAAAAAAAAACAAAAAAAAAAAAAAAAAAAACCACAACAACCAAAACCACCTTAAAAATAAAATAAAAAAGATAAAAACCTATAAGGTTTTTGTAGTTTTATATTCTGCTATAGGGAACCACCATAGCTTGCTTCATCCCAAAAAACACAAATCAAAGAGAAATCAGTGCTGGTAGAAGACTAACTCAAGAAACAGTTAAATGGCTAAATTCTGCGTGAGACTCGTGAGGCTTGCTGCCACAGGATGCTACAGAGGGAGGTGTCTTTTCGAGGAAGACCTGCTTTCCATCTTTTCTCAGGACAGAAGAGCACGGTGAGGGTGACTGCACCCCAGGCTTCCAGCCAGGGTCCAGGTCTCTTTCTTCCCACATTGTGGTTTGCCATGTGCAGGCAGTGATAATTCAGCATCATGAAAAAACATAAATTTTCAGATAGGCAATGCTGAGATGAAAGGAGCATTATCTTTTACAGCTGGCCAAGACTCTGAACTTTTATGGCTTTCTACAAGAAGTAACCAGAAATGACATAACTATTCTTGCACTTTTCTAATTTCTATTCCAATTTACTGTAAGCCTGGTGTGATAAGACCAAAAATGTGTTTTAGCTGTGGGCAGGTTTTAAGACCACATTGTTCTAAAACCCTGAAAATCAGGATTCTTGATAGAAACTGTGATAAACCCCAAAGTCTGCCTGTATTAGTAGGAGAAGTTGTTATATAGAAAATTTAATAAAGATTTCAAATATTCCTTCTGTGTCCTAAAGCCATTATTCACTGCTAAAGGACTGTAAATCTTGAAAAGTTTTGGAAGGCTTTAATTTGAAATATGTATAAATATAAAATATATGTAGTTCTAAACCAATCAAGAAATTTAATACCGGAAAATAAATTCTCTCTGTCTTTAGCCTCTCCCTTGCTTTAAAATATGAAACCCACTTAAATAAGAAAGGTGGCTATTTAAATACATCTGCCAGACTGGAACAGTAGATCCAGTCTTCTCTGAAGTAAACTAGAGGGGCTGTCCATTAGAGAAGATATGGTCCAGCAACTCAATAAATAGATGCAGGAGGAGGAAGGTCTGTTCCTAGTCTCACAGCTAGCTCATGTAGTGTGCTAGCAAATTAATTTTCCTCTTTCAAGTTCATTTCTGCCCTTTCCCTCTGCCAGGTACTCCTTTGGGCAAGGCAATGTCTCTGGGCTGAGGTGTGCAGGAAGAGATTTCCCAGGGATTTTCGGAGTAGAAATGTGGTGTCTCTGCCCTCACATTCATCAGCCACTTTGATGCTGCTCTGGCTTTGTGCAATTCCTTCTCCTGCACTCCTTGAGAGCACCACAGCAAGCTGGTGATGGTTTGGATTTGAGATACATTCACGTCTGGCTAGGAGAAATTCCTAACAGGAAAAAAAAAAAAAAAATCCTGGTGATTGTGATTTCTGGATTCGTGTTTATTTTAAGAGATTTTAGATGTAGGGATTGCCCCTGCTTGGGAAGAAGCCTTGCACCAAGTGTGCGAGTCCTGTGGTGTTTGCCAAGGACAAGAGAGGGGAGAATTTCAACCTGGGGAAACGGTGCTGATGGATTGCAACCACGTCACCACCAACACGTGTAAAAATAGCGCAGGCACAAAGAAAATCAGGTGATATTGGCAGCCACTGCTCGGGAGAAGAGCTGTCCAAGTTCTCAGACTGTTTTCCTCCTCAGCACGGAGGCTGTGGTGACAGCCTCGCCTGGTGCTCCTCACGCTGGAATGCACAAGCAGCATGTGGGAAGGGGAAAATGACCTCCAGCAAAGACCAGACCCTCCGGCTCCAAGGAGACACCGCTGATTCCCACCCCAAGAGGATTTGGCCCACCCTACCCGGCGTGGAGGGGGAAACCAAAACATACATCCCTTGGATGGCTGGAGCTCAAGTCACCATTTGCCTGTCTGGAGCGGGATAATTTGTCAGACACCAGCTGCTGCACGCTCTGTCCTCTTGGGCACACTTGTTATTGTGTTACAGCCTGCCTGAAGAATGTGGGATGCCGTGGAAAGGAAAACGATTGCAACCTTGCTTGCTCAAAAAATCCGGGGGCTTTTTTTTTTTTTTTTACCCCCCCTGTGTTCATAAAGCACCAGCCAGCGTTAGGAAGGGAAAGGGGGGTGGGGGAAAAAAAAAAGGAGAGAGAGAAGAAGGAGAAGAAGAGGGAAAAGCCAGGCTGGCAATGCTGGGGAAGTGCTTTTGTGACCACACAAAGAGATTTAAGACCGGATGGAAGTGGTCCCCCCCGCTTGCTCGCTCCCTTGCCGCGTCTCCTCTGTCTCTGAAAGAGTTACTCAGGAGGATTTCAAGGGTAGGTTTCTAGAGCGACACCATGTCTAAT
>VZRF01013270.1:115568-129553 GCA_013396875.1 Vireo altiloquus | reverse complement strand
CCAGGTGAAAAGAGGAATCTATCCCAAACTCTGCAGCTCCCCCTCTGCAGGGGACCAAAAGCACTTGCTGATGCAGCCTGGACAGTTTGAACATGATTCCGTGGGGTCCAGCAGGAAAATCTCAGAGGCAGAAGCCACCCAAGCAGAGTTCTTCTTCCAAAAGCTTCTTCCCTGTGAAGCACTCTTTGCAGAAGCTCCTGGACTGCAGTTCTCTACAGGCAGAGTGGATTCTGCGTCTCTGGAATGACCACACTGTGGTGTGCATGCAGAGGCCAGCAGCATGAAGGAGGAGAATATATCAGGCATTGCTCAGAAACTGGCTCTCAGGACCGTGCTTTGCTTTGAGGAATAGATAACTCCAGAGCTGCCCGTGAGGATTTGAGCTTCACTTCACAAATACTGGAAAATATTTTTAAAAGCCACAGCATCACTGTTGGGAAGCTCACATTTAATAGAACATAAGCACCTTGCTTATACCTCATACACCTTTCATGTATTTCTAGTAAAGAAGTAGTTCATTCCAGAGTTTCCTATCCTTTCCTGCAAGCACCAGGTAGTGAGTGTTTAAAACACAGTAGAAGGAGAGGAGACAGTAATCTCACCAGATGCGTCAACTGCAAATTCAATTTCAGAGAAACAAACAGCAAGTCAAGGTTGGAGTCAGAGAGATGTTGAGGGGAAATCCTGTCCATACTGGAGCATGATTTACTATGTATTCCACCAGAAGCAGAACTCTAGATACAGATTACTTTTTTTTTTAAGACCAGAAAGCAGCACTGTCTAGCCTCTTGCAGAAGTGAGGTGTAGGCATGTTGGTACAAGAATGGTAGTGAAAGAGAAGCTGTAAGAAAAGGAAAACAGACCAGAGGCTGATCAGAGTTTAAATCCCAGCTATGAATGGCAGTGTAAAGATGGATTAATTACCAAATAAGGCATTTATTGTCTATTTTTCAAAGGCTGCTTTCTTAAAACGATGCCTGTTTTAATTCCTAACAGGCAAACACCAATTTCTACGCCACTGAC
This sequence comes from Vireo altiloquus, assembly GCA_013396875.1. Taxonomy (NCBI): domain Eukaryota; kingdom Metazoa; phylum Chordata; class Aves; order Passeriformes; family Vireonidae; genus Vireo; species Vireo altiloquus. Next base: position 128,530 of record VZRF01013270.1, on the reverse strand, counting down.
ACAGTGTTTCCATTGGCATGAAAAATGATCCTGTACCCCAGGAGGGCTGTGACATGTTTATTCACCTTCCTCATGCCACTGACAAATTTTCAAGGACTGTGAGCACCATGAAATTTTCTGCTTGGCTCCATTTCAATTCCCACACCAGGTTTTGATCAAAGGCGTAGGTGTTACAAAGTAACTTAGTGTTTTTGTACTAGTGAGGCAAGACACCGCTTAGAAATGCTTAAAGCGTTTTCTGAAACTCTGCAACAGGCTGGGGACCTGGAGGAGCAAGGCACCCTGAAGGGAACAAGAGCTTCTCAGAGCTCTAAAAACCATGTTAAGAGGATGTCACCATCAGCTGCACACAGAATGAGTGGTAATTCCCTAAGGACACTCTGTACAGGAACACTAAGGATGAACACCAAATGTCTCATGCTAGCAAGAAAATTACCAGGCATCTGATAAAACTAAAAAGCAAGGAAATCTAGGTCCAGACTCTTCCTTTCTGTTCGGTGATACCAAAGATTACTTGCATAATGACATGTTCACAAATAATTATTTAAACAATTACTGTTCTTTTAGTAAATGAAACAATGTAAACCATTTGCTGTTTCATGCATTAATTCACTGCAGATTAACTAAAGGAAAGCCTCTGACTCCTTCTCAATACTAATGAAACCTAACTTTACCCACGCCAATAATGGCTGTAATATCACTGAAGTCACACAGTCACAAAACTCACCTTCCCTGAATCATTAGTGAAGTGAGGACTGCCTGAAAACTGAGACCTGGCCAAAGCTGCCAACACAGCACTGATCCGATGGACAGCCTAAACACCAATTTTCTCCAACGCAGCATTATTCTCATCTTAGGTAACATAATTAATTAACGGGGTTGTTTAAGCATAAGGATGAGGGGCCACGATGCAATTGCTGGTGTCAAAGTAGATCTGAAGAGTATTTTGGGAAGTGTTGCCTAGTAAAGTGTGAGGAGTCTATGGCACTGGGGGAATTGGGCTGCCTCTAGTACAGCCCTTCTCACAGCAACCAAACCTAACCTACAGATAGTCCCAGGTGTTTATCCTGCAGCATTTTTCCAAACAAAACAACTGACACCACGGCAGGAGCAATATAAAAAAGACGCGTGAAAACACCGTGTTTCTCGGGATGCGCCAATGATCCCAAGCCCGTATCCCGTATCCCGTACCCCTCCCCTGTCCCGCACCTGCGGCCACCTCCAAGTCACTTCTCCTCCAGCCTCCCTCCCGACGAGCACCAAGTACAAACCAATTTGTCCCTGACACAGCGACACGGATCATTTCCCCTTTCCCCCCCCCGGGGCACCTGCAGCGGTCCCGGCGCTGTGCTGGTCCCTCTCCGCCCCCGCGCCCCCGCCCGGCCCCGCTCCGGGAGCGCTCCCGCCGGGATGCCGCGGGGGAGGCCCTTCAGCCCCCGACCCACCTGAGATGCCGCCCCCGATCACCACCACGTCGTATTTCTCCGCCATGGCGCTGTCCCCGCTGTCCCTGCTGTCCCCGTGCCGGCTCCGGCCACCGCCGCCGCTCCGTCCCGGCCCCGCGCTCGGACACAGCCGTCCCGCCCGCCCCGGCCCCGCCCCTGGGCGTGTCCCCGCTGCCCTTCCACCAATGGGCACCGTCTGTGGGCGGGGCCTCTCCTGACCACGCCCTCCCGGTGCTCGCCCGGCTCCCGGGCGGTGCGGCCCGACGGGGCGGGGGATGCTCGGGAGCACCGGGAACACCGGGAATACCGGGAACACCGGGAATACCGGGAATGCCGCATCCCGTACCGGCTCCGTGCCGCACCACGCCAGAGGGATGGAGGCAGGCGGGCGGCAGCGTGCCCGGAGCAGGATGCAGCGTATGAACCTGCCAGCGCTCGCTTCACCCCGTGCTTGTGACTCGCAGTGGCTGCGGGAGAGGAGGAGATCCGTGGAGTCAGAGGTTATGGCAGCCTGCAAGCCTCACCTCCTCCTAGAATCAAGAGGAGATCCATGGAGCCAGAGGTTATCGCAGCCTGCAAGCCTCACCTCCTCCTAGAATCAAGAGGAGATCCATGGAGCCAGAGGTTATGGCAGCTGCAAGCCTCACCTCCTACTAGAATCAAGTGGAACTGGATCCATGAGCCAGGAAAAAAAAAAGGGTTAACCTTTCCACTGACGTATCTTCCCAAAGACAATGCCTGAAACAATAATTAGTTTTCGAAGTTCTGATCGTGCTTAGCTGCTATGACTGCTCTGGAATACATGATGGTTGTGACATTTCTCGCCATGCGTTTTACAGCTCACACAGGTTTTATTGCCAAAGCGTAAATGTCATCTCTGTGAAGTGAGTGGGAAAAATAGAGAGTCTGTTCATCCCCTTCCAAGTAAGCACAGGAGACCTTTACAGTTCACACAATTACAGGAAATCCTAACACTGTTTCATGTTAAATATTGGTATAAGTTCTGTGAGTTGCCCAATTCTGCAATCATATTCGATGCCTGGGTATGACCAATGAATCCAATGGGATTGCAATACTTTTTAGCTGGTTTTCTTGGAAATGAGTCAGTTTTCTCTTCTGTAGGGAAAATATAGGCCCTTTGGTTTGTGTTAATTGTACCAAATGAGTGAGATGTAGACCTGTTGGAGTGAGTCCAGAGGAGGGCTACAAAAATGTTTGGAGCACCTCTCCGATGAGGAATGTCTGAGAGAGCTCTGGTTGTTCAGCCTGGAGAAGAGAAGCCTCTGAAGAGACCTTATTGAGGCCTTCCAGTACTTAAAGGGGACCTATAAGAAACATGAGGACAGACTTTCTAGTAGGGCCTGTTATGATAGGACAAGGAGTGATGGTTTTACACTAAAAGACAGCTGATTTAGGTTTGCTATAAGGACAAATATTTTACAGTGAGGATGGTGAAACGCTGTAACAGGCTACCCAGAGAGGTCATGGATGACACATCCCTGGAAACACTCAAGGTCAGGTTGCTCTGAGCAACGTGGTCCAACTGAAAATGTCCCTGCTTGTTGCAGGGAAAGGGGACTGGCTGAGCTTTAAAGGTTACTTCTAACCCAAACCATTCTGTGGTTCTGTGACAGCAGTGACTGAATGCAGAAACATCTCTAAATCACTAAGCAACAGTGCGAGAGAGAGAATAATGGATCTTCTTCACCAATAACAGCAGGTACTTTGCAAGGTCTAAGTGCAGAGCTGAGTAAGTGTGTTGCAATATCTGCAGACACAGAAATGCCACTGTAGCAAGGGAGAACAACAGATCCTGCTGCTCTGGGAGATCATCTGCTGAGACAGAAGCTCATTATCAGTGGGATTGTTGCTGCTCCATGCCAGGGTAAAGGGAGCACAACGGGAACAGACCGAGGCTGTGAGAGTGGTATGGATTCTGAAATAGAAAACACAATGTGCCAACACCCCTTTGTGATTAATGGGGGAAAAAAAGTCTTAGTTTCTCGAGGGAGATAAGGACACTCACCCCCACATCTCTGCTGGCTCCAGTGGGCAGGTCACAGGGAATCTGACAAATAAAAAGCTTCACCCAGGGGCACCTCCCCCATAATTCAGAAGCCAAGTTTGGAGGAAAGCAACAAAAACATCCTTTGTGATAACAGCAGGAAACTTGTGTGCATCTAGATAACTCGTGGATAGACAAGCTTGCCAACAAATCTCCACTGCTAAAAGAAGACATAACAGTCTTGTTACAGGGCAGTGGAGACTGAAGTGGTTCTACCTAAACCAGCTCTAACAATCAGAGAGGGTATCAAAGTGTAAATTGTCCAAATTGTTGGCTCAACCCTCATAGTAAAGAATGAAAAAATTCTTGAGGGGTTACCAAGGGTTACCTCGGGCTTTGACAGATTCCAGAAGTAGCAATGCCTGTCAGAGCTGTGTAACTGCTTCGTCCTTGGCATCTGTAGGATACAATAAGAGACCTCTGAATAAGTCTCTGATCTCAACTCAGGCCTGCAGACATCTAGGATTTGGGGGGAAAAAAAACCCCTGAAGCCTTGCTTGAGAACAACAGGATAAACCCAATGTACTTGCTGAAAATGCAAGAAGTAGGGGAGGAAGAAGGTGATGTGTTATACTGAGAGTGATCCTCCCCTTCTAAATGTGATGGCCATGTTTTCAAAAAGAGATTTGAAGACTGTCAAAAATCAACAGAAAATAAAGAAGTGCCAAACCTTACGGTAAAGGAAATCCCAAGCAAATAAAATTTTATTTGGAAATAAATCAATTGTCACTCAGAACAGAGAGTTGAATAATAAGGAAATGCTCACCAATGGGCCCTATTTGGTATGCAGTATATAAAACCAAGGGAACAACACTGAAGGATGAATATAGGAAGCTTCTGTTGCTGAAACCATTTCCTAGCAATCTCTCTAGCTGATTCCTGTCTGCTTCAGTGAATGATTTGTAGCAATAATTTGCTGAGCCTGCAGAATGTGCATGATCATAAATGTGAAGGTATAGAAAGTCACAAAACAGACTTTCAAATTTGCCGGGAAAAAAACACTGAAAGTTGCTGAGAATTTCAATGGAATATCAAGAGCAAAGCTTTCACTTGAGCTCATATCTGTGTCAGCAGCAACAAAAATTGTTGGGTAGCCCCAAGAAAGGGCAAAAATGGATCAATTTTTTGATCAAAGAACATGAAGAAAGGTATCCCAATGTAAGTGGCATCACCAAGTCCTTTACTGTACTCCCAGTGTTTTGCTTTCAGTTTTGCCATCTACCAACGTGGGGAAGTCAGACTTCTCAGGTCATGTCCTCAGGAGTTAGAGTTGTTATTTTATGTCTGCTCAGTACCCCAAATGATGAGTAAAATCAGTCACAATCATTGCGAAATACACAGATATTTTGCATTCCTCCCTGATTTCACTGTTACTTATTTTGCTGATGCACCCAAAAATTAGAACACCAACATAGGAAAAATTCCTACTATTAAAATAAATTGTTTTTGTTAAAAATAAAATGTATTAGCTGTTGTACATGTATGTATATAGTACAGGTTTTTTTAGTTATTTATTTGTTTTATGAGTATATTTTGAGAGGTAAATAGAGCCTAAGTGCTGTAAGGGAGGAGTGCATTATCCCTAGAAGGTTGATTGTCATTATTAAAGTCATAATTGCCATCACTTAGCCACCTCTAAAGTCATGTAATTCTCATATCTTAATGATACCAACAGAGCTTCTCTAAAATACCCTAGAACACATCACCTTAAGTATTACTGTCAGCTGAAATTTTTGCCATTAACTCATCATCTGTGTTGATTAGCACTCTACTCTGCACGCACAAAAATGAGCTTTCCAGGGAGAACCAGAGCCTTTTGCAAAGCCTAAATCACAAAAAATTTGCATACGCACACATTTTGATTTTGCTAATTATAGGGTTAGTGCTCTGGGTTGCATCAAGCTGAAATGTGAAAAACTGTGAAAAATAAACTCTCCCAGACATCAGACTCAGTAGTTCTGTTGGGAGCACATTTGTGGGGCAGCAGTGCCCACGGTGTGAAGCAACTTCAGAACTCAGCTGTGGGTGATACTGTATTTTCTAAGAACAGTTTTCTATTTTGGAGCACTATCTTAGACTGTCTTAGGTTAAATTAAGGGTCAACAGTTAATTTATACTGCTAATGATGTTTATGAATGGTGATTTTCTTCCCCTTCCCCTTCTCCTCTCCCTGCTCAAGGACTTCATCAGAAATGGGTATCATAGGAAAGGACAATGTTGCACATCATAAGTAGGAAAAAATAATGTTATACAATGTTTCAGGCTTTAGAGCATTTTCCTCTGAAACAAATTCCAAACAAACAACAGCAGAACATTGTCTTCAAGGGTTTTATGCAAGAGGAAGGAGAGAAAATATGTGTTCCCAAACAACAAGGAAGGGGTAGCCCAGCCTCCTGCCCAAAGCAGATCCAGGGCTTGTCTGGATCTTTGAATGAACTGAAGGATGGAAAAGCCATAAGCTCTGTGGGCTTCAGGGTCTGACCACCCTCAGAATGAACCATTTTTTCCTCATACTGGGTTGGGTTTGCCTTACTTGTTGCCCCTGTTCCATCACAGGGTGCTCGGGGTACTTCTGTGTTTTGGAACTTCTCCTGTTGGAGGTATGTCAAGAAGGATTAAAACCATGACACAAGTAGGTCTTGAAAGTAAAGCATCATGACCTCATGCCCTCAGTGAGTCCCCTAGAGAATATTCCTACAATTTCTTCACCTCTCTCTGGTCCCCCAAATACAGAGTTAATCTAGATCCACTGGAATGGTCCCAGCTGGGGATTCACAGATTGTGCAACATGTTGGTAAAAATTGGTTAGAATCAAATTGGTAAACTGTGAATGGCATTGTTGAGTATTAATCTTCATTTTATAGACTGGGATTAATATTCTTAGTTTTGCAAGATCACTTGCTTCCTTAGATATGGATTCAAAACCATCAGAAAACCACCACCAGTCTGATGTTGCAGAACAGTCTTCAGTGGTATGAAAAATGGTTTTGTACACAAAGATGGCTGAGGCATATTTATTCATCAGTGTTCATTTCTACTGGCATGTTTTCAACAGTCCTAGTGATCTCATGCTTCCTGACCAGCTCTATTTCAGGCACTGTGCTGAACTCTAATCAATGAATAAGTTGATAATTGAAGCAAATTATCATTGCTCATGGCTATTAGCATTTGATTAGTTCATTTTGCCTTATAATCACAACCATAAATCTTCTGATATGTTAGCATAGACAATAAAAATTCACTGCCCACCCTCTCCTTGGCCCATGTTTCCATCTCTCTCAGTTACTGAGTGTCCCACAAACCTCCTGGTGCAGTGCCTGTCCTGAGTGCAAAACAGTGGCAGTGGGACATGGGAGGGGATGAGGGGAGTGAGCCAGCCCCCAGCACTGGCAGAGCTTCTGCTCTTCAGCCACTGATTGATGCTGGACCTTCTTATCCACTCTTCATCCCCTACATGGCTCCAATGATCTCAGTTCCTCCACAGCTCTGGATGCAGAAGGCATCATTCTGCGACTGCACTGCATTTGCAGGCCTGGAAACTTTAGGCAGGGATATAAATATTGAAAGGGGAGTGCCATGAAGACACATCCAGGCTCTTCTTGGTGGTGCCAAGGACAAGAGGCAATGAAGAAAATGATGCTCAGGAAGTTCCACATGGACACAAGGAAGAATTTCTTTCCTGTGCAGTGACTGAGCCCTGGAACTGATTGTCCAGAGAGGCTGTGGAGTCTCCCTCACTGGAGATATTCCAGACTCATATGGACACAATCCTGTGCCGTGTGCTCTGGGATGACCCTGCTTGAGCAGGGAGGTGGGAGCAGACTCCTTTCCAACCTGATCCATTCTGTGATTCTGCAGTGGGGAAAACAGGGAGCTGCATGCAAGGAGTTTTCTGAAAGCCTTGAAGATAAGGTCAGCTACTATTGATGCCTTAGGTTTTAACTTTTATATTTTTCTAATCCTGCAGTGCCCAGTGTCACTCTGCAGTTCCCTGGAGCTCGTTCAGTGCNTGCAGTGGGGAAAACAGGGAGCTGCACGCAAGGAGTTTTCTGAAAGCCTTGAAGAAAAGGTCAGCTACTGTTGATGCCTTAGATTTTAACTTTTATATTGTTTCCAGCCCTGCAGTGCCCAGTGTAACTCTGCAGTTCCCTGGAGCTCGTTCAGTGCTGTTCTCTCATGCTCACACTGACATAACAAAGCCTCTCCAGCTCGCTCTCCAAGGACACCCAGACAGTCCTAGGCCCAAAAGTGCAAACCTTCATCTTGGGGAGAGGGGGGCAAGCTTGGGCAAATTCCATCCTTGGCTGGGTTCTGCTTGGGGAATTGATGCTGATATCAAAGTGGGAAGAACTCGGGAGCTGTCATTGTCCACTTTGGGATGCACTGAGGCAGGAGCCTCTGGAGCCCAGAGTGTACCTCTGAAGGCCTTTCAAATAAATCCCTCCTTTATTCCTTTATTCCTGTCTAGTCTCTGTTTCTAGGTAGCCATTTAAGGCATCACTATGACTTCAATGCTCCTAGGTAAATCTACTAGAATATATTTAGAACATTAATTCAAATTTCAAAGTGCTCCTTTACACCTGGGAACAGAAAAACAAAATACAAGCTTGAGACTTGCTCCCTCAAGAGCAATGCCCTCGTACAGTGAAATTTTCTGTTCCCCCAGAGGAACCTGTTGTGTACTCACTGGATAAAGTTTCACTACCTCAAGATGCCAAAAGATATTTTGACTCCACAGAAACGTGGCATAAAATTTTACGTACTTTTTCGCCACCAAAGAATTAGGTAAATGTTTTCTTTCTTTGCTAGGATACCATCAATAATTTCATTTTGCTAAATATTTCCAACTCTTTATTTCATTAGGTAGTACAATGCATTTAGGCATGTGGGGTACAAAAATTCAGAAGATAGTTTGAGAAGGAGACTGAATTATCTCATTCAAATCTTTAAAGTAACTTCTCTGCATAATTGTACAGTCTGACTAAAACACTTCTTGATCTTTTAACAGCATCAGACACTCCTGTTTGTATGTCTCAGTACTGTCACATAATTTTAAATGAAGATAATTTCTCAATTATCTTCAAAATTTGAGCATCCTACTGACGAGCACCAGGCAGGCTTCCTCAGTGGGTGAAATATGAATCTCCAGGTACCAGAAGCCAGATGTGCCCAGGCTGATCTCACACGGAGAAGTGGCTGTTCGGTTCAGACCGAGGAGAGTTTGCTTCACAATGCTCCAGGAAGAAGCAGGTGAAGTGCAATAAGCCCATTTTTTCCTCCAGATTCAGCCTTTTCCCACATACAGCCTCTCTGAAAGAAAACAATGGTTTTTAGACGTCTGTACAATTTCATAGCTAGTCAGGTTCCATTACAGTGGCACCAACAGATTTCAGACCACCTCTTCATAAACATCTTTTGAAGGCAAAATGATCACAAAATATAATTGTTGTCTTTAAAAATGTACAATCCTCCTGTGTAGGAGAGGGGCTGTTTTACAGAAGATGTGAAAGAAACATAGCTGCAGATACATCTCCTGCTAATAAAATAGAGGTAATTCAAGTTAAAGTTAGCATGTGTGACAAAAAAGATTATACTGGTAACTTGTTCCTAAACTCTTTAGTTCTCTATTTTTTGTCTTTGATTTTGTGCATTAGTTCAAATGCCAGCATCAATACAGACATGAAGTCTTTCCCTTTCTCTCCAGTTTATCTTCATGACTCATTTGCCTTCAAAAAGAGCTTTTGAATAACTATTGAATAAAATGTATGCACTGACTACAGNAAATATAATTGTTGTCTTTAAAAATGTACAATCCTCCTGTGTAGGAGAGGGGCTGTTTTACAGAAGATGTGAAAGAAACATAGCTGCAGATACATCTCCTGCTAATAAAACAAATAGAGGTAATTCAGCTTAAAGTTAGCATGTGTGACTAAAAAGATTATGCTGGTAACTCGTTTTTAAACTCTAGTTCTCTATTTTTTGTCTTTGATTTTGTGCATTAGTTCAAATGCCAGCATCAATACAGACATGAAGTCTTTCCCTTTCTCTCCAGTTTATCTTCATGACTCATTTGCCTTCAAAAAGAGCTTTTGAGTAACTATTGAATAAAATGTATGCACTGACTACAGTAATACAGATTTTTTTAAAAAAATATGTATATGTCTGTATTTTTTTTCAAATAAAAGAAGCCCTGAAATGTTTTCAACAAGCTTAAGTTAAAAAAATCCTTCAGGAACTTTAGTTTGACTGACACTTTCAGCTCCAGTAGAAGTTCCAGTATAAAGTCAGTAGGGGAGACACTGCAAGGGAGGTTTAGAAGAAGGGCTCCAGGCACTCCTCAAACCTCTGGAGCTCCTTCATCCCATCCTGATGAGGGAAGACCTTGCTGGGCAGCACACGTGGTGCTTTCAAATGGCTGCCAGCAAGATTTTTGTCCAAGAGACAAAAAGTCTGTAAAGAATTTCTGTAAATAATTTTTTCTGTAAAGAATTATGTAAAAAATTTCTGTTCTGTAAAGACCCCAAGAAGAGGTGTAGGTGACAGAAAAGAGCAGCCATGGCAGAGCTGCCTGAGCTCTGGAGAGATTTCTGTGTCATCTCTCCTGGACTCAGCCCCTCAGGAGGTTGTGGGTTTAGCACTCAACCTGCACATTTCAGGTCTCTGGCTGTCCTTATGCTGTTTCCGAGGGCATATTAAATTGATTTAATTCCATTCTTAGTTTAGCAGCTCTTGTTGATTTGCCCAGACTCTCTTTTTGGGTTTTAGACACCATTATGAATGCAAGCACCCTCTGACCTTTGGAGGGGAAGGGTTGGAATTGCACAACGTGTGACCCAGCCAGTGAACAGGACTTTATGTGAAGACCTGAACTTTGCTCATGTTGTTTAAAGCACTTGAAGCAGATTTATATTGTGCAACATCATTGCTGATACCAAGTTTTCTCCGTGCCCTTCGCCACCACTATCAGATAATTTTTATGCATCAGGTTTTAAAATGAACTTCCAGTGGTATTAACTAAATGTTCCTTTAATTACCAGCTCCATAAAAGAGTGGCTTGTATATAGCTCATGGATTGCTGGTATCATTTGGGGTTAGATCAAAGCCTGTATAAGAGAACATCAATCTGAACATGATACTACCTTTGGAGAACAAGTATTTGGTATAGATCACAAAGCCTGGCTGCAGCTTGAACAGGATTTTAGAACTAGAACTGCCATTATAGGAATATGGGGAGATGAGTGGAGATCATTAGTGAAGACATCTAAATAGCAAAGAAGATTTGATCTGGGAGAGTGAAAAAGCCTGGTAGAAACACCAGCAGGAATAAATAATCCACTTAAAGCCATCAAACTCCAGCCAATAACAAAAAAAAAACCCATCAAAAAGCTTTGCTAGATCTAGATCAGAGAAATTTCTCATTCCCTCTCACTGTCTCAGGTGAAGCAGCACTGGGAATCTACATAAAGCACCTAAAAAGAAATAAAGGTTGTTCTCCACTGCAAATCCTGTGCAAGATGCAGTGAGCTGAAGCCATGAGCACAGTCTCATCTCTCTCCTAGATAATTTGCTACTTCACTGAACACCTGAAACCCTCAGCACTCCTCCTGAGAGGCAAATTTAGTGCAGGGGTTTGGGAGCTGAACAACCCTTCCTGCCAGCCCTCCTGCCCCTGTGCAGTGACCCCAGGGCTTTGCAGTCAGACCCTGAGTTCCAGCAGGCAGGAATCAGTGACACTCCCTGCCCCTGTCAGGCAGGTGAGCTGAGAAGGACAGAGGAGTAATTTCTAAGGTACCATTTCTTGAAAGTCCTTCACTGGATGTTACTCTATAGATGCTGCACCTTTTCGAGTGTGACCCAAGGAATCACAGTCTTGCAGAAAGTAAATCATGTTAATTGCCCATTTTTCTTTTTTGCAAACCCAAATACAGGATCTCAGATCCCAACATCATGCTCTTTCCTAAAACTGACTTAGAGAGAAGTGTACCCTTTTCCCTCACACAATCATTCAAATTTGGATGATCAACTGTTAGAAATTGTCCAGAGGATTTGATTAGCAGATTTTGTAATTAAGAACTGTTAATAAATTGGTTAAAGTTAAATTCATGAGAATTGTTAGTAAGTTCACTGACCTCTGATGTAATTAAACTGTCTCAGCAGTATTTATGAGAGTGACTATTGCTTATCTGGTGATATCAAACATCTTCTAATATTCTCTGCTCTCTACTCCTGCTTCATGCAACTTGGTAACATGCTAAACTTTTTGACAGCTTCAGGGAAAAAATGTCTTAATCTGGATCTAGATTTAAAAACCTCCTCAAACTGCAAATAATCTCTGATCAAGTCTGTCAACATGCTTCCTGTGAAAGAAAAAATGACTGAGTGCACCCTGTGATGAAATCCATCCACACCACCTCATGCAGTTTCTCAGAGTTCTGTTGAGCAGCAGTCATCACAGGCTTAAAGAAAAATTCCACCCAGTCCCAGAAGGCAAATATAGATCCCTGCCTACACATATTTTCTTGATTAATAAATGTGGATGCAGCAGAGCAGGCAGTGTGAGTCTGCAGGGCCTCACCCACGACCTGGGCTGAGCGAAGCAACCAAAGCTCAATTTGTAGCGCCAGGAGGGCAGAGAGGGAGGACAGGAGAGCTGCTCTCAAACTGAGCTGCCTGCTCTTTGAAACAGTGATTTGTCTGCAGCCCAGATGCCCAGCACAGCCGTGAGATTTGCAGCAGAGGGAGGCAGCTGTGTTTGTGCTCTGCCTTTGGCACACACTCTGGGGCAGGGCTGCACTTCTGTGCCAGCACAGGTGCCCGGGCAGGGTGGCAAAGTCCTTGCTGTCACCAGCGTGTGAAGCTACTCGTTCCTCCACAGAGCTGGGAGCGTGGGAAGCAGCAGCAGGCAGGTTTACAGGTACCTTGTGCTCCGGAGTGACTAGAAAAACACATTGCCTGTTGTCTCTTCTCTTAATGAGTCATTTAAGAGACAGAGCGATTGGTGCAATTTTCCAAATATTTTTGAGGTATTTCTGAAGGAACTGTAAAAGAGGTTTCCATTCCTGTGAGCAGTGTTATGAGCCACAGGCGTTGTTATGAGCTCAACCTCCATCTTACACCTGTGAGAAGAGGACTGAGTGGAAAAACCACACATGGGAGTGTATATTTACTTTGTGTTGGCAGGGCTGGAGCTGCCTGATGTCAGTCTGGACAGGCATGGCTCCATCAGCAGTGTCCACCAGGGCTACTTGTCCCCAGGAAAACTTTCTGCCCACCGGGCTGGGCAGCCAGTGCCAGGGAGGCAGCAGGGACAGGGAATAGCACTGTCAGTCCAGGGTGGCAATTCCCACCCCAGGTTTTGGGAGTTGGAGGCACCTGGCTGAGAGGAGTGATTCACAGCACCTTTTCTGGTGTGTCTGCAATGCGTTAAAAAGGGAGTGGAAGAAAACAGTGTC
>VZRF01013270.1:98830-109330 GCA_013396875.1 Vireo altiloquus | reverse complement strand
TATGGAGAATCCAACAGTTGCAACTTTGAGAAAAGCATGGAAATTTTTGGCATGGCTCTAAGAAAAGAAATCCTGAGCTTTCAGTGGTTGTTTTCCTTATTCTTGTTTCTCTACAGTCAGGCCTGAGGCAGCTGGTACAAAACCTCAGCATTTCCAGTAGTCTGTTTATGATTTCTGTCCAAGCATAATGATTTATATAAAAATGTATGGCACCCTCAGGAAGAAGCTTCTGGAGACAAGATGTTTTATGACAATTAGGAATACAGATCTCCTTCCACACCTACGTACTGCTTGTACTAATACTCTCCTGTAATAAATGTTTCCTTTCTTTTTCTTTCCACATCAAAGCACAGGCTGGGTGACATATGAAGTATTCGTACAATGTTTGCAAATAAGCTATGCAAAATGCAGCTAACACACAGTGTTGGCACTGTAAGATGTGGTATAAACCAAGTGGTGCTTTCCTGACAGACAAACTGCAGGTTTTCTCCCAGCAAGTTCAGGCTTTCAGGCACCCTGGACACTGAATATGTCACTGTGTTCATTTATCTCCTTGTCCCTTACCTGCTCCTTGCTCAGTGCTGGGGGACAGGAGCATGCCAGTGCCACCCTGTCAGGTTCCACTGATGCCAGGATTTTTTGCTTTTTCTTTTATACCCCTCTTACAGACTCTTTTATATGTATTCTTAGTACTTAACCTACATACTTGTAACTTTCCAAGTCTGATAACTTAACTGAGACCCACTGTACCATTAAACCAAGAAACCAAACAGTCTAAAAGTCCCTGACACCAAGGTCCTCTCCAAAACATATTTTTGTAAACTAAGATAAGCCCATCCAAAACAAAGTTCCTCAAAACAAAGAGTTCGCTCGAACCTCTCACTAGAAAATCTTTAATAAATATGTTAATTTTGCAAAGCCTGTAAGTGTGTGTATTTCAGTGTGACAGTGTGCATGCATTTTCAAAACATTCCACCTGTCTATTTCCATAGACAAAGTGCTGTACCCAAAAATCATGAAATAAAAGTACCAAAATAAAAACCCCTTTTCCCCATACACTGTGTTTTGGTTTTAATTTTAAGATCAAAGAAAGGCACCACCACGCTCCTCTGCCAGGGCACCACGATGGAGAGCAGGATGTGACACTGTCCTGTACAAATGCCACGGGACTGGGATAGAGGACAGGCCCACCTACACTGATATTACCCCGTGAAGTGCTGTTGCTGTGGGTTTGACCCTTCTCTGGTGTGGGACTCCTTTCTCCAAGCCTCATGAACACTGCACAGACCAGAGGAAGAAAGTCCCACAGACACCAGCATCTTCTCCTCCAGCTGTGGTGGCCCAGGCACAGAGGAGCTGCTGAGCAAAGCGAGCCAGAGGTGGAGTTCCAGGTTTGTTTCTGTTTGAATCCATCAAGCACCGTGATGCCACTGAAGTGGAACTACCTTTCTGAGGCTGCTGATCTCACCAGCAGCCCTGAACTGATGCCTTAAATGGCTACCTAGAAACAGAGACTAGACAGGAACAAANAATTCACCAAGCAGAGCCCAGCCAAGGATGGAATTTCCCCAAGCTTGCTCCCCTTTCTCTCCCCAAGATGAAGGTTTGCAGTTGTTGGGCCCAGGAGGGTCTGGGTGTCCTTGGAGAGCGAGCTGGAGAGGCTTTGTTATGTCAGTGTGAGCATGAGAGAACAGCACTGAACGAGCTCCAGGGAACTGCAGAGTTACACTGGGCACTGCAGGATTTGAAACAGTATAAAAGTTAAAACCTAAGGCATCAGTGCACTGCTGGTCTTTGCATAACTTTGTAACTGAAATAATGACATTTGTCTCCACCGCTTTGGTGATGTTTATTGGAGGCATTTCGAAAACATGGCAGCAGCAGGAATGTGACAGATTTCCTGCTCTTAAACATGCCAGAAGGGATTGCATCTACGAAGATTTAGCCCAGATCGTGACGTTTCCCAAGGGAATTCACAACCTCAGTTTTATCTGGAGACAGAAAGGGAACAGGGTGTGTGCTCCTGTGACAGCCACCATTGCAGCTGCGACAGCAGTGGCTTACACGTAGATATTCAGAGATAAAAGTGTAAGCTGGCTAAACTTAGCCTAAAGAATTAACATCAGGGGCTGTAGGTGCTCCTTGTGACAGACCTTGAACAGTGGATTATAAATATTTCAAAGGCTGAGAAAAATAACATTCCTATGGTCCCACACGGCTGGCTTGAATTAATTCTCCTGCTTCCAAAACATAAATAAAAGGCCTGGAGGTAATCCCCAGCCATCAATTAAAAGTAAAGAAGATACCTAGGCCTAAACTGTGACAATAAAGAGTCACACTGTTACAGGCTGTCACTTCACTGCCTGTTTCCCTCCAGTTTCTGGTACTTGACTCCCACATTTGGGAGACAGATTTTTTAGCAGGGCCTCTTGTGATAGGACAAAGGGAAATGGTTTTAAACTAAAAGAGGGTAGATTCAGATTAGGTATAAGAAAGAAATTACTTATGAAGAGGGTGGTGACACACTGGAACCAGTTGCCCAGAGAAGTGGTGGATCCCCCATCCCTGGAAAGAGTCAAGGTCAGGTCAGACAGGGAACTGAGCAACCTGACCTAATTAAAGATGTCTCTTCTCATTGCAGGGGGCTGGACTAGATGGTCTGTAAAGACCCCTTCCAACCCAAATAATTCTGTGATCAGGCTGGACTGTGAGATTTTCCATCCTGGTAGGTACTCATTCCCCTCCTGGGATTGCCCTGCTTGCCCAGGGATAGACATGCAGAGTAGGTGCCAGCTCTGTTAACACTGAAGACCTCTGCAGAAGTAAAAGACACTGCCTGTTTTTTTAAGTCAGGGGCTTTGTTTTCAACAGCAGTAAAATGAAAAGAAAAAACGCACTCTGGGAAAGCAAAGGATCAAATTTTTGGTTAAGCATTTCACTCTCTGAGGTACAAAATTGAAAGACAATATTTTTGATGATTTTCCCAGCCTCGGACCTTGTCTGATTCTCCCTCTTCATTTACCAGAGTTACCCTGTAGCTTATGTAGCCTGTGTGCCATTTGCAGTGGATTTACACCTCCTCAGCAGGGGTAAGTGCTGTCCCTGCTCCTCACCAGCCTCCCCTTCCCACCCTGGCTGCTGCTCTTCCCAGAGACTCTCTGGCTCCTCTGGCACCAGCACCTTTGGAATCTCCCCTTTCCTCTTCCTCTCTCCTCCTCTCACAGCTTTTGTCAGGAGCTGTTTCCTGATTAATTTTGGGCAGTGTGTGTCTTCACAAACTGGACCAGGGATGGATTGGACCATCTCCACCCCTCCCTCCTGAGCAGACTTCTCAATTTGTTGAGGGGTGAGCCAGCTGTGAGCAAGGAGGGCACTGCCCCTAAAAGGAGGGCAGCCTGTGGGATGCCCTGGGCACTCTGCCCCCAAACCCCATGGGAAAGCCTCTCCAAGGAAAACAGCTGAGTTGGGTCTGGGGGAGCCACCTCCTGCAGCACCCGGCTCCATGCCACCTCTGACAGCCTGCCTGGAAAAGCCAAGGCATCTGCTTTCCTGATGGGTCACTTCTCAGCTGTGAAAGATGTCCTCCAGCACAGGAGCACACAGCCCCTTGCCTGATAGAGAAGGAATTTATCCATGGATAAGGACTTTATTAACAAGGCTTGTCTGATGAGACTTTTAAAATACAATAAAGGCACCAGCATCTTCCTTGCTGCTTAGCTGATGCCAGAAAAGCAAAACTCCAGAGCTGTACGGGACCTTTAACAACTCTCCTGGACTTCAAGCTCAAATTAAGATTTTAGACATTAACACACATGATGTTTATTTCTTTGCCTCCTTTTTTCCCCTGCCCTCCAGTTATACTAACATATTCAAACTCCCCAACAGAGCTCTTGCTCAAAGCCAAATCACATAAGTATTAAAACCCAAAACTGCACCATCTCTTTTAAAATATGTCCCAGCTTCTAACGCCACAAGAACTTTAGAAGTGTTTGTGTCTTTTGAAAGATCTGAGGATTTTTTTCTCTCTTGGGCAGTCTCTGGGAACTTGTGCTTTTAAGACTTCTACTGGACAACAATCTATAGAGACAGCAATGATCTGGGGGCATTTCTTACTCCTGAGTCCCACCCATCCATGACCTGCAGCACCCTGAAGCAGGATGTTCTCTCACAGGGTGGGTCTGACCAACCTCCAATACCCCACTCAACCCCACTCTATTAAATACTCAAATTAATTGAGTATTTAATTCCTGTAGGTTAAAAAAACATGTTGTTTCTGTATTGGATGTTATTACATGACTTTGATGTGCTCTAAGATAAACCTCCTTCAGAATGTTTAATGCTGACAGAGGCTGTCTGGAGGTATTGTAGGCTGATGCTGTGAGATTTGCACAGTCCCACTAATGGATACTCCAGGACAATGAATGCTGCAGAAAAGAAGCAATTAACAGGGTTTGGCTGGAGCTGAGCTCTGTCCCTGAACCTCAGCACTCCCCCTGGCCAGGGGAAATATGTGGATCTGGACAGGGGCACCTGGCATGGCCAAACTCCAGCTGCTGCAGGGTGCAAGGAGTGAAGGGAGAGAGACAAGAGGAAGGAGAAGGGTCTGGAGAAGGAGTTGTGGGCCAGCACAGGAAGCTGGCTGGCCATTTCTGCCTGGTTATCTTTCAGTCCTGAGAGAAATGAGTGGTTCCCCTAGGGACAGAACAAAGAACTACTTTTCACACCCAGATTTCTGTATTTCATGCGTGGTCAATTAAATTGTTCTAATCTTCTGTTTTGAGGTTCTTTGTAATGTTTGATTTAGGGGAAGAGCTCTGCTTATTACCAGGTATAAACATTAAAAATGAGCATTTGCCAGGCTATGCTGAACCAAGCCATTAGCTAACTGAGAAAAAGTGTTCTGCGAGACAAAATTCAGGTCTACACTTCCAACAGGGCAAGCTGTTCATGCAAGAGGACAGCAAGATTCATAGAGGTTGGTTAAAAGGCAGGAGACTGCTGGGAAAGAGCTTAAAAAAAGCACATTATTTGGTGAGCACATCTCAAATGCTCCAGCACTGCTGAAACATTTTGGGAAATGGTTGCTCTCGTACCTGTTGAGCTACAGCAAAGATGAGTCCTCTCATTATCTTAGCTTTGGCTCTGGCCATGGAAATGATGCTGTGGTGACCTGTGAGTGCAGGGGGGATGCATCTGCTGAAGATCAAAGCACAGCCAGGCATCTGCACTGAATGCCCACACAGCAACCCTTAGGATGCCTCTGGGATGACTTCCTCACTCAGGAGAGCCCAAGGTAAAGAGCAGAGCAAGGAAAGACACGGCCAGGACATCCTGGATTGGATGCAGTCTCATCACTGAGTGCAGCGACAGCTGTGTAGCAATGCTGGCTCATGTTCTTGCAGGTGCCTCATGTAATATAAATATATATAAGTGATTTGTGTCAAGTAAAATAAAAAAATAAAAGAAATTGTGTGTTTCTGGTTTTCAACCAGAAGAAACTAGTTACAAATATTGCTGTAATATTGTGTAAGACTTGGTAAAGCAGAGAGAGACCAAGTAAGGTATGGCATAAGGGGGTCCCAGCTGGAAGTTTAGCTGATGTTGGCAGAATTTAGAGACTTTGTGGTTAGAGCTGTTGGTGAAAATAGAAGCTTAACATATAGAGTAAGGAATTTGGATTATTAGAAAATGCTTGCTTAAGGTGTATGGGTGCCTACGTGCGGAAAAAAGAGGAACCAGTGAAGACAAGGAGAGGTCAGGCTCCTAAGGACCACCAGATGAAGACCCATGATCTGACATGTCAGCGAGAATCAAACCTGCACAGGCGCACTGGAACATGTCAAGTCAGCCAAAATAAGATCATAAAAACCTAGCTGGAATTGTATTTGGTGTGTGTGTTGGTTGGAGCGGTGACTCCCCACGCACCCAGCTTTGGCCTGATCACCCAATGCTGTTTGTTTGCTCATCTTTTATCGTGAACACATAATAAAACTTAGATTGAAAGCTATTTCGGCTGACTTAGCCTGAAATCATTTATAACACTTATGAATGCAGGATAAGGTTCTTGCAGGTGCCTTCTCCTCCTCAGCTCCTTGGTTTGAGCTCACACAGGAGCAGTCCCCACCTGTGCTGGCAGAGCAGCTCCCTGGGACCAGGTGTTTGGCATCACACAGAGTTATCTGATTGCTGCAGAGAAAAACACCTGGGGTCCCACATGCTCCATGCTAATTGTTGCTAATGAATTGCTGAACTAAAAAGGCCTAAACTCCATGATTTGGATCAATGTCCACTCTTCCTTCATCAGTGGACACCACCAGTAATTTCAAGCTTCATTAGGCATGCAATTATGCTGAAAGCTCTATTTCTCATGCATGGCTTGGACTACCAAGAAAGGGGAGTAATGTAGAAAAAAAACAAAGCCTCTGACTTTGCACAGAGCCTTTGACTTTGCCCAAAGCAAAAATGTCTATGTGGCAAAAGAATGCAGAGATCAATAAAATATTCCACAGCTGTAGCCAAGCTGGGGCTTAAGATACAAGCAAAAGTACTGACAATGGAGATTCCTTGTTTCGTTGAGCAGTGAAATGACTGGAAACCCCAACAAAAACTGCACCAACACCAATAAGTGTAGAGGTGCTTTGTTGGCCAATTGGTTTGTTTATTGCAGGTGATCTGCTCTTGTGAGGACATGGACTGAAGGTTGGTCAGCCTTGTGTGATGATTGGTCTCTGTTGGAAGGAGTTGTCAAGGGAGAAATTAGGAGAAATCAGAGTTAAAGGGCAGCAGGACCTCTAAAGACATAGCTAGCCCAAGCAAAATTTATTTGGCATTACTTCCTGAATTCTTCTGCCTGACTTTGTCAGATGGACTGTGACAGAAAGGTTTCTTAAACCAGCATCAGACCACATCTAGTGGGCACAGGGGTGGAAATAGAGGCAAAATAAGACAGGTTGAGAGAAGGCATGGTCTGAGACACTGTTAGGAGTGGAGTCCTTTTTTGAAATAAGAAGGAACAGGATGAGATTTTCTATCTGTGTTAGGAGAAGATATGCTGGGCAATTAAAACAAGATTGGAACCCTACCTCTCTTTGCTGGCAAAGAGACCTGAAACAATCTGTCAAGCAAATGCCCTCAGAGAGGATCATCAGGAAGATGTGAAGTGGTGAAGCTGAGAAGCTGACCCGAGACCTTCTTTTGGCTTTTACCAATGACTGGCCAAATTATTGCTCTGGTATTTTAGTTGCCACTACCTCTGCAGAGGGCTGATGTGTGCTGTAAATTCCCCCTGTGCAGGGTGAGGTTGGATTTTGCTGTGGGTGTCACACACGTGTGAGGCAGCACCTGCCCAGAGCTCTACAGAAAAACTTGCTTAGGTAAATTGTTTAGGGAATCTCAAAAATAACAGCTGAAAATTCCTTTTACTTCTGAAATTTCCATCACTACATCCAAGGCTTAGCACACAAATGTGTCTTTAACATGGGTCAAGCAACACCCTCACTTACCCTCCCT
The DNA here is from genome assembly GCA_013396875.1 of Vireo altiloquus. Classification (NCBI taxonomy): domain Eukaryota; kingdom Metazoa; phylum Chordata; class Aves; order Passeriformes; family Vireonidae; genus Vireo; species Vireo altiloquus. The sequence goes on along the minus strand of VZRF01013270.1, from coordinate 101,821 downwards.
AACACTGGCTTTGAAGGTCTTTAGGGCTTTTGTGGCTGGTGACTCCTGGCATTGGAGAAGCTGGAACAAGAGGCACAGATCAGAGAGCTGGACAGTGTGAAAAGCCCATTTCTAAACCAGGAAGACAAATTTAGTCTATTTTTTGGGCCATATGGTGTCCACAAAAATAGAGTAACAAATTAGATACCTTTTAAGAGTTAAATTTCATTATTTTGGATGGAGACTTGGTAATTTATGCTTAATGTTGTGAAAAATATGAAAAAGTAAACCACCTGTGGAGTATGCACACATATACCTAAACAGAGACAAGATGATCAGATTTAGAATATTAAAGAATAATAAAAAAGGGATTTAGGTTTGCTAAATCTTTCATCCCTTTGTCCTATTATCTTACTCACAGTGACCTCCCAAGCCTCTTTTTCTCTGTTGTTCTATATTTTCACCTAAATGCAGATCCTGGCACTGAGTGTGGGGAAAAGCAGCTTCACCCTTTGTAGGTACATATTGTGGCAAAGGACAATTTTTGAGGTGAGGACGTGATTACAAAGCTATGTTAAAAACTATTAAAGAAACTTTTACAAGGATTTGGAGCAAAATTGGAAGGACTTAGTCAGCAAACAGCTACTAATGCAAATGCTCTTAACTTTGCTTTTCCTTCCTCGAAATCAAAAGAAGTGTATGTGAGCTGAAAGCATTTTGCTGCACTGAGCTTATTAAAGGAATCACAAAATGTCCAGGTCTACTTCACTGTATCAAGCAGGAGAAAGGGAAAATGATAATGAACACCAAAGAGACCAAGACAGGGCAAGCAGAATGTAAAGGTTCACATAGAGGTGATCAGTAGCTCACTGCTACCTCTGCTTAACCAGAAAATATGACCTCTTTGGATAATCACTGCATGCATTTGCTGACTTTTGTTTCCCAAACACGCCAAAGCGTGCTAAAATGAGAATATACAGCAATAATTACATCCACTGTGGGCTGGAAAGCAGGAACTTTTTAACCTTGCACCATAGAAAAGCTGTGGGGGAGATTTTAGTTTGGAGGCAGGATGGGGCAGGGCCCAGAAGAGTGTGGTGAGTTCTCCTAAATTTGTAAGGAGAGCAAATATTTCATGGCTACCAATGTCTGGGATGTGTCTTTTATTTTCTGTTCAAAACCCTTCCTCTTCCATACACTTTGAATCCCATTCTCCCGAACAGATCAGCCCAAATGCACACAGACCTTCTCTGGACCAGGTAAAACAAGATGTTGGTTCTTTGCAACCACGTGGAAAGCTGACATTCCTGATGAACTGAAGAATTGGGAGCTTGAGAAGAAATACTCAGAAGCCCCCAGAAGGATCTTAGAGAAATCACATTATGCAATGGGAAACCTGGCTGTACAAGACTACGTTTATTTATTTATGCAAATACAGGATTTATAGCCACACTGGTGATTTGTTGTTCAGCTGTATAATGATTAGGCAGAGCAATAGATTTTAACCAGAGTGTCATCTTGGGTCTTTGCTACCTCTGTTTGGCCATTATATCTAACAGTGAAGACACTGAAATAAATTGTTATTGCCTCTGATATGCAATAAAGTCCTTGGGAAGAGCCTCTGTACCCGAGGTGGGTTTCCTGTGCTGACATGTGTTTGTACTGGAGCTGTTTCTGTGGTGTCTTCTTACCCCTTACATTTGGGGAAAAATAACTGAGTGTAAAATGCTCACAGGTCCCTCTATTGCCACAGTTAAATCCTCCAGACCTTTGTACTAATGCTCATTAATTTTCTGGCTATCATCCTTCCAAGACCAGCAGCTCTGCAGTGTTTTATCTTCATGATGCCCAAACTGCTGTCAAGCTCCAGGGAACAGCCATAGAGACGTGCTAGGAGATGGAGAGCTGGGCCCTGCTGATCCAAGGGGAAGGTGAATAACAGCAAATAAATAAGATTTGCTCTGGAGATGAAGTCTTGGGAGCACCTGCACTCCTTTTCTATGGAAATATTAATTTAGTGGAGAAAAATATTGTCCACTCCTCTAGTCCCACCATGATCCTTGGTCCCCTGCAGCCTGGGGCCAGGTGGGCTGCAAACATCCTTGTTGCTTCTGGCCCCCAGTTCAGCATCCCAGGGCTGTCCAGGCACTCAGGTCGACTCCCAGCAACAGGAACCTTGCCTAAGGCAACAGGAAAAATTGACAGGGCAGGGACACCCTCAGCCTTTCTGGATTTGACCAGATGATGTCACAAGATTTAAACCAGTGTCTGAAATCTCATACTGGCTCCAGATTGCCTCCCTTGGAGACTTGCTACCAAAAGGAGAATTTTTTTTCTCGTAAGAACTGCTAAACACCACACAGAATTAGAGTCTGCAGGACAGCTTTGGCAGGGCTTTTTGGTGTCTGAAACCAAAGTGCTTTCTCCAGCAAGCTGCCTGGGAGACCCAGTGCCTGGGATTTGAAGGGAGAGCTTGCTGGCTTCATCAGACCCCTCATTAATCAGCAGAGCAGACCCCGGGTTGGTTTGCCTGTGCCGATTGCCCCTGCCAGGAGCTTTCTGCCTGTGCGAGTTGATCTGGCACCCACCTCTCTCTCCTTGTGGGGCAGTAAAAACACATCTGCAACCACACGAGTGAATGTAAAGTGGGGAAAAGACAGAAAAAACATGAGGAGCTCTGTTTCTGCCAATTCTCCCCGCCTGCACCCTGCCTTTGGAAAGGTCGGGGTTTGCCTGGAGAGCAGCGAGTAGCCGGGATTTATTTTATGGGTTTTTTATTTATTTCCTACAGGAGTAGAGGTGCCAGGAGCTCCCCAGCGCCGTCCGCCCAGAGCCCGCGAGAGGGCGGCATCGGCTCGGGAATGCTGCCGGGAGCGGGACGGGAGCGGGACGGGAGCGGGATGGGAGCGGGATGGGAGCGGGACGGGAGCGGGATGGGAGCGGGATGGGAGAGGGATGGGAGAGGGGATGGGAGCGGGACTGGAGCGGGATGGGAGCGGGATGGGAGCGGGA
>VZRF01013270.1:79510-90586 GCA_013396875.1 Vireo altiloquus | reverse complement strand
ATAAAATAAAATAAAATAAAATAAAATAAAATAAAATAAAATAAAATAAAATAAATAAAATGTAATTTTAAGGATTAGTTTTGCTTGCTTCTTTTTATTACAGTTGCCTGCTACTTGCAGGCTGCTCTTCAGAGCCTGCAATGTTATACAGTCCATATCATCTTAATCTGTATCAGCACTGGCTCATTGAATTTCTGTTAGCGTATTAGAAGAATAAAATATAATATCAAAAGTACTTTCGACTTTGTTTCACGTGAACACTTTCTAGGATAACAGCACCAGATGCCCTGACAAATCTGCAATAAAACTCACATCGACTTTCCTGCTGCAGAATCAGGCCCAGAGAAAATCTTGAATGATTCGGTCTGCAGACTTCAGCCAATGAACCTCTCACAAGACTCATCTCACATATAACACAGATGAAGAGTTATTTCATCAAAAATATGAAAGCGACAAGCGAAGGAAAGCCATTACACAGTGAAAGTGCTCAGAATGTGAGTGCTCCATCTAAAATCTTTTGGCACAGGTCCTCATTGCTGTTTTTTGTCCTTGGGAGTGGCTGCCATCATTTGGTGGTACTTTTTACCAAGCAGTAGCTTTGCTGCCATCATTGACACATGTGTGACAGCAGAGTGAGCTGCCAGCTATTCTCCCTTACATTGCTTCAGTCCCCTGACAGAAGTCCACAGAACTGGTTCAGATTTGGCTACACTTCTGGAGAGCAGGATTTAACAGAAAGCAGAACTATTTCAGTAAATCTTAAAATGTCTCAAAATTTTCCCAGTGAAATGACACTGATGTATATTGTGCTCGTGGGAGTAGCATCCCTGTGATAAACTACAGATATATTTGATGATTTGAAATACCTTTGATACCTCCAATTTTTACCTGCTGTAGAATTTTACCTTGCAACTCCCTGATAAAAAATCTCTTCATTTTATACCCATGTGGATGTATTTTACTAAAATCACACAGTCATTGGGCCTCATACGGCTAATACTCTTCAAAAGTTCAGTCTAAACTGAACTTAGCAATAGCAATTTGAGCTTTCCAATAGCACCCCAATCATCCAGAGACTCCTACCATTAAAAACCTAATGCATTTGTGCAAAAAAACCCAACCCAAGCATACCCAAACCATTTGTGTCAATTACAGGGAGATCTAAAATGAAATATTTTTTATTTTTCTTTCTGTTCCAGCCCATACTCCAAAAAGGTGAGCTATAGAAATGATGAGATTCAAAAGCACTATGTGTTATTTAATTTTTTTTTTCCCCATTAATTTTAAAATCAAATGTGATAGAAGATTTCTAGTGGGACAACCTACATGGTCCACTAAGATGCAGGTGGATCCACCTACTTTTCCAGCCTGTGCAACCATTCATGTGCTAGCAAAACTTGGCTTTCCCTCTTGGACTTTCAGCAGGAGAAAACTTTCCAGAATTGCATTTCTATGACGTCTGTCAGAGAGCATGAGTATGGCCCCTGCAGTGAGATTATGCTTGGTCTCCTTTGAGTGCTTGAGTTTTTGAGTGCCTGGGATCATCCAGATATGGAAAGCTCTCCCTTGAATCTGACAGAGCTTGGTCTGAGCCTACACCTCCCTTTTCTTCAGCTGGAACTTAGACATTGCCCCACACCTTTTTTTTTTTGGTGTGGAATTCAACTTAGAGGATGCTTTATCCCTCTGCCTTTGTGGGACACCCACACACATGTTGTCCCCGTTTTGGCAGGAATGTCGATCCATTTAGCTGCTGCTTTTTAAAAAATAACATACTTCTGCAGGCAAATATTTATGGGGAAGCTCTCAGAAAGAGTTTCTCTGACTGGCTTCAGGTATGAGTTACGCTAAGGAGAAGAAAAATCTTACAGTGCAATTTGAAGGCAGCCTATGTTACTATTATGTAGACACAAGCAGACGTATTCCACACATCCTCTTAAGCCAAACACTCCAGTGGTTTAAGCATCCTGGTGATTATTTGCAAATTATTGACTCAGCCTCTAAATTCAGTTCATGCTAGGGAGTCCTCTTTACAGCAGATTTTCCCTCAAAGCTGCAAAAATATGATGATACCTTCCCTTTCTTGCTTTTCACTTGCTCAGGAGTGAAGTTACATTGGCTGCTCACAGAGTTCTCTTTGCTTTCCACCCCATGGCTGTATGGATCTGAATGCAGCACCCACAGCCATGGCTCTCTCCCTGTTGGAAGCCAAAAAACTTCTCCTGATCTTTTAGGGACATATTTCGTCCCTAAAGCTCCCCAAAAAGGCTTGGCCTGTGAACTAAGCCTGTTGGAAAAGCTCCCCCCACTTCTGGGTGAGCTGAAAGCACCAAAGAAATGAAGAGATAGTTGTTTAGTCCACCACAGAAAATGGGTTTGTAGTTTTGATTTTGCTCTATATATTAATATTGGGACAACATGGAGAATTCAGGGTGTTGGCTTCTCCTCCTCCTTCCTCTTCTTCTTCTCCTCCTTCTTCTTCTTCTTCTTCTTCTTCTTCTTCTTCTTCTTCTTCTTCTTCTTCTTCTTCCTTTCTTCTCTGACCTAAGTTCCTGTGATTTAGTGATTGGTAGAAAGAATCTAGTATAGAAGAGACATATTAATAATATTGATAGATATCGGTTTTAAAGACAAAATAAAATAGGTAGAATTTTCCTATTTGATGATAAGAACTATATAAACTCTCTGTAAGCAGCCTCTGTGGCCATTTTGCACCTGGAAGCAGCAGAGAGGCTGTGTTCCTGAACCTTTGATAAGATAAAATAAACCAACCTGAAGCAGCAGAGAAGTTTCTTTGTTTTGTTCCCTGACATGAGAGATTGAGAAGAGAGAGCTCCAGGCAGAGAACAGCATGGAGCCCCAGGCCCCACATCTCCCCTCCTGGACAAGTCAGCTACAGGTGCACTCCCAGCCTTCTCCCTTTGAACCCTAGCAAAATTTAATTATCTGCAAAGAGCAAAGTGAAACCCTGCCTCCTTTTCAGCCCTGCAAGCTGTACCCTCCATAACCAGCACCCAGCCCACCTAAACTGAAGGAAATAAATCACTTACAGCTGCCCATGGTCACACCTGGAACTGGCCCAGCTCTCCTTTAAACTTGAGTAAGCACTGTGAAAAGATACTGCCTTGCACAGGTAAGGCTCCAAATAATTTTGTTTAGTGAGATCACACTCAGTGCAGACATCCTTATGCAGCTGCTGAGGAGTCTCTGGACTTGCCCACAGGGAGCAGTTTTGGGAGCAGACATGCATTGCCAGGCTGCTCTGGGTGTATCCACCACAGCCTGTGCACAGAGTGGGACCTGGGGTACAGCAGGACCCCATTTGGTACAGGACAGACCCACAGGACTCATTTTACCTCAGCTGGTGCTGAGGGGTGTGCACACTTAGATCTTTAGGTCCTTCACCTTCTGCTTCATAACCAGACCCTTGCTCCCTTTACCCTAGCAATCCATTTATGTAATTGTACAGACAGGGCTATTTTTGTAGTGTAGAAAGGGCTGGAAAATTACAGTGGTTGCTCACTTAGAGCAATTACCTTTCTCCCCAGATAGTCCCCCTCCTTTTGGCAAGGGGTCACTAAGTGTGACTGAAGAGGAAGAGGCTGCCCATTTATTATTTTGCAGAGACAAGCTTGTCCTTTATGATTTCAGCTTCTTTTCTAATCTGAAGGTGCACAGCCATGGGTTCTGTGGGAGCTAATGCTGAAGCTGGCAGGGGTGAACTCACTGGCTGGAGCCAGTTTGTTGATCCTGCCTGTTCAGGGACTTTTTTTTTCCAGTCTGTTTCCATTTTGGAAAGTCATCCTGCTCAGATTGGAAATTATGAAGAATCTTCTTTCCTCCTTGCTTGCAAGTTGGCTTCTCTGGACTCCAGAAATCACTGCTTCCCTAACACATAAACAGAAGTATGGATGGAAAGTTCAAATGTGTACCATTAACAGAGAATGGTAATAAAGTCTATATTTCTGAACTATGCCAAATTCTGATTTCATTACTTTAAAATCACTACCCTAAGGAGAAAATGTATGTACTTATGGGCCTCAGAAACCTGAAAATCTATAAAACAGTGGAACAGGAGTGGTAGCATGTTGTTTTCCAAGCCTTTTCCCAAGCCTTAGAAATTTCTCACGTCTTTAAGTCCATCAAAGAAATACACTGAAAAATATGTCTCCTTTATCTAGAATTCTTTAGGAAAGAAAGAAGTTTAGGCACACAATTTTTTAAGATTCAACTCTTCTTAACTATCAACAGATAGTGAAACAGATGCTGGCATGCAGTCCTTCCACGCCTGAAGATACAGAATTACAAACATAAAAGGAATAATAAGTGCTCCCAGCATGCAGATGCTGCTGGTAATCAAGAGGTCTCATAGTTGTGCATACATTACTCTGCAAGTAAACATGCACAGAGTCTTGGCACATTGAGACAAGAGCTGTACCACACCTTTACCAAGGCATGATACTTGTGCAAATCATAATGCAGATGCAGAAAACAAAATAAGAGTTGATCTGTGACCTTCAGAGCAGCCTCTGGACCAACAGTGCTTCTAGCAAAAATACACAGTGCTTGACCTGCTCCAGCTTCGGTCACTCCTCAAAAACATTCCAGTGGAATTTGCTGAGTGCTGCTGCCACTGTGTAAAACTGGATACACAATAAAATTAATTACACACATATGGAAATAACCATGAATACGATCAAATAAACAGCATAAAATATTGCAAAATTTCATTGTGCAGAACCTACGGTGTTGGAGTGAACAATTCATGTCCTCATTCTCACATGTATTTGTGCAGGGAGGCAGGGGTGCTGAGTTAAGAAATCAGACACCCTGGTCCTGTTCACTGCTCTTTCACATCGTTCTGATATTGCCAGAGCCAAGGCACCTCCAGAGGATGAACTGTCCCACTCTTGAGAAAAGTGCCTCAGAAAGACAGCATTTATCACCTCCTGAAGGGATCTCTCTCCGTCAGGACTACATGTAAAACAAGCTTCTAGCAGATGCTTGACTTTCACAACGCTGAAGTTAGGGTAGATGAATTCATTTTCTGCATTAGTCTACCTGCTTGGAAAGCTGAAGATAATGACACTTCACTCTCTCAGAGTGCTCATCTGAAGATCACTAGTGTAGCTATTGCAGTAAAAATAATCTGAAGAGGCACAGAGGTTTCCAGAAGAAAAGAGTTTGAAATAAATAAGCCCACAGCTCCACAAGTTTTAGAAAATATATTTCCATGGGAGGAGAAAAGGCAGGAATTACGCAAAAAGCTTGTTTTGAACATCACTGAGGTATAAGGAAATTCATCCCTCTTAACAAACATCCTAATGTTCATCTCAGTGAAAACAAGAAGCCTTGGCTGTAGATGCATCCAGAAGCACATGGGTCATGCCAAGGTATCCAGTATAATAAAAATAAATCAAGTATCCCAGAATAATGGAAACCACACTGTCACTGGTTTGTAAAAGTTACCACAGTGGAGCCTTGTAGGAATTCTCATCAGGCTGAAATGAGTGGGCATTGTACCAACATAAATGTTTATTATTCATAGTACTTATGGGAATGTACGTTTAAAAACCCTTCATCATTAGCCTCATTCACAAAAGCTGTTCATCTGCTCCTCTGTGGATACTACAGGCCAGAATTTCTCCCCAGTCCGTGTGCAGCCCAACTTTCTTTTTCATCCTAGCCAAAAAGGCACAGTCTGCTCCGTGCGAGGGTTCACTTTCAGCAGCCATTTAAATATTTATCACATTTATTTGACAAATCAAATGAAATAAGAAAAAGGGGCTCTGAGTCTCAAGGATCATTTTCAACCTGTGGTGTTGTTGAGGTAGCTCTAGTTAGTCACTAGAAAGCATTAGTGACTTTGCACTAAATAGGAATATTGTCCTTGGACCATGATTCTAGCACATTCCCTCCCCTTCAACAATTTAACTTTTGATTTCACGGGTTTTTGGAGGGTTTTTTGGGTTTTATTTGTTTTTATTGCTGTCATTTTGGTGTTTATTCTTTGTTTGTTTTTTGTTTTGTTTGGGTTTTTGTTTGTTTTTTTTTTTAAAGCCTTTCTATAGGGATAGAACAGATAAAATCCTGCAGAAAACTGCTGCATCTTTCCAATAGAAACATCCTCTCTCCCAAACAATGCTTTAATATGATAATCTAAACTAAAGCTTGCAAAAAAAGGAAACCTGAATCTCTGAAACCATCCAGCAATTCAGAAAATATCCCTTCATCCTGAAGAGGGAGGGCCCCACGTGGGGAAGGGACAAGGCTGGCCCCACACCAGGGGGCTGTGCTGGAGATGGCTCTGCTGGACTCGGAGGGATGCCAGAATGATTTTTTGCTTTTTCTTTTATACCCCTCTTACATATTCTTTCATAGTTTTATGTATTCTTAGTGCTTTTAGCCTACACACTTGTAACTTTCCAAGGCTGATAACTCAGCTCAGACCCACGGCACTGTTAAACCAGGAGATCAAACATCCTGGGAGCCCCAGACACCAAGGGCCTCTCCAGAACACATTTTGGAACCTCAGACAGGCCCAGCCAGGGGGGAAGGTTCCTCAGAACAGGGGGTTCACTCGAGCCTCTCATTGGGGAATCTTTGTGCTAATTAGCAAGGCCTACAAGTGTGTGTATTTCGGTGTGAGTAGTGGTGTGTGCATTTTCGGGGTATTCGTATTTCGGTAAGTGCCATACCCCAAGATCCTGAAATAAATACCGAGGTAAAAACCCCTTTTCCCCATAAACCGTGTTTTGGTTTTAATTTTAAGACCAGGGAAAGGCAACAGGAGCGTGAGACAAGAAGAATATTCTTGGCCAAATGCAAGCACGTGGCTGCACTCCCTGAGTCAGCTCCCTTCAGCCCCGTCCCTCTCAATAGCCCTGTGCACATCCTTATCTTCTCCCTGCTGTGAAATACCATCCCCTAGCTTAAACCTCACTAAGCAGAATTTAAGCCAAGGCACATGGCCTTAATTTGGGCACATGAGGAGCAAGCTGCAGTGACTAAGAGCAAACTGGGTCAAACACCCCATGTTTACTAGCTTTAAAAAATTATGAACTACTTAAAGGAGCTTATGAACTGTGTGATTTTTTTTCTTAAGTAACTTTTGCAAGGACGTGCAATGAAAGGCTGAGTCTGAGGGATGTTTGGCTGTCCTTGCACTCTGAAAGCAAAGCACTCCAGGGTACATGAATCCTTTGGGAATATTTGTAATTTCATCCAATAATGTCTTTTATTTTCCATTTGTCTAAGTGTGTGGCCAACTGCCTTCTCACAGCCCAAGACTTAAAGCTCATTCACCACCTCTTAGCTCATTCCACTAACAAATTGGCTTCAAGCTCCTCAGTGAGTTCTGCCAAATCATATCGAGGAGAGGCAAGATGGACTGTATGGTTTACATTTGTATAGGGGCTCTCAAACGGGAAGGTTCTTGGGTCAATTCAGAACTATTTGTGGTCAATTTTTTTTTTTGTGAAAAATAATCTGTCAAACAGATCAGCCTAATTATAGGGGCTCAGTTTCTGCCAAGATATAATTAACGGTCTCACAGTGATATTAAGTGCTGTGAGAGTTCATTTTGAGATGAAACTTGGCCCAAAAGACCCATGTCCAGGACTGTTATTTTTGCAAATATGCTTTTTAATAGGATAATTATAACAACTCCAAACTAATCTTTTAACTGCATTTAAAATTATTTGCTGATTTCTAGCAGAACTACACATTTCAGAGCACAGGTTTCTGTCACTTCCAGCACTGCAGTTTGGGGTGGCCACTGTTGTTTAACCCCTAATGCAAGGATTGAGGGATGGGATCAGATGACAAAATGTAACTACAGGAAATTAAGTTAAATGCCAGGTTGGATGCAAGCAGGGAATGTGATCCCTTCTCTTCACTTGCCTTCAACTTGGGGAGCTGTGAGCAGTTATTTGAGCGCAAATCTGTAAAGCCATGAGGCAGCATGAGACCTCACCCCCTGCATCACTGCCTCACCAAGGCCACGCCAGCAGAGTGCTCTGCGGGCACAGAAATGTCATTTTGAAGTCAGGGCAGGTCATTTTGGGGTCAGCCTAGGGCTGAAGTGCTGACCCTGGAGGGAATGTGCCTTGTCTAAGTCTGTTTGTGCCTGTGAAGTGCCTGGCTCACAGCTCAGATCCTGCCTGCCTCTGTGATGAACAGCAGTCACTGTGTGGTGACACTGTTCTGGTTTTTGGAGCCCTCCCATGACAAGGTGGCACAAAAACCACACTCTGCCCTGCACCACTGCAGTGGTACCCCCTGAGCTGAGCATGGCCCCAAACAGCAGCTCATAAACAAACTAACCCAAAATGTAAAATGTAACGCTTCTGAGACAGGCTACGCTGCTTCTCTTCTGCATTTTTAAGTACAAAAAAAACCTGGGAAAACCACTTAAGTTCTCACTTTTCAGCCTACAAGAAACAGCAAGCTGAGAGAAACTTCAGCCCTGCTGAAGGGGAGAGCTAAGGATTTCCCTTGCCGGGCAGAAAGCTCTCTGTAAGTTAGAATTAAACTATACCAGAGCAATTTACAAAAAGATAAACTCAGGCACTTAATTCCTGGATACAGTAAAGAAGCTGAAATTAATCTGCATTTATCATCTCCTGGTATTAGAGCTGGCAAGGTAACCTGCTCCTATGTAATTGGACTAATAGCTGTGGTTTATTAACATCATTAAATCCGTGCTGCCTAGTAAACTTTCCTTTTATCTCACAACGCTGCCTTTATCTGCCCTGGAGAAAAGGACTGATTTCCTGGGAACACATTCTTCCCCATGTGGATCAGGCATGGACACAGATGAGTCAGGGGGCAGCCCTGGTTGTTTTAATGAGGAAGAAGCAGAGATTGCTGTGTTTGATGAGCAGGGCAGCAGCTACTGCTGTGCTGCTGCACTTGGGCTGGGATGGCTGCGAGCGATCCCTGACAGCACAGGAGCCCCAAATCCACAGTCACGCTTGTTAATCTCTCAGAGAGAAAAACACAGCTGCAACAAAGGAAAAGGGCAGCTTGGTCTGCTTTGCCACAGGGTGTCTCAAAGCAAGTGAAGGTTTTGTATTTATTGGCTTCTTTGACGGTAAAGGCTTACGAGGGGAAGGCACCTCCTCGTGTTGTGCCTCTGCCATTCCTGATGAGCCTGCAGTTTGTCAGGCTGCAATTTGCACAGACTACAATATCAAAGGAGATGCTACACAAGGAAAGAGGGCTGGGCACGCTCGGAGGCACTGGATGATGAGCAAGATGCAAGTAAATAAATAGAAATGGGAAAGGAAAACACAGGCCCAAGGAGTGTTTGCCTCACTTGGTTTGTTATTTGAGGTCTGATGGATATTTTTCTTTCCTAACCATTTCCCCTTATAACTGGAGCAGCAATGGGTGAAGGGAAATCCTCAGTTCCTGCTAGTGCTGCCTCTCTTTTCCAGCAGTAATTCTCCTGCCAAGGTAAAATCTTCTAAATTCCCCACACCCGAGTTTTGTTTTTTGTGAGTCCTGAATATTTACTTCCTCAACAAGGGATGCCATATAAAGGGAACATCAGTATGGGTAAGGTAAAGAAGTGAAAGTATGTAGAAATTGATGAACATGAAAATCAATAAAATAGCTATGCAGCCCTAAGTAGAGGGGAAAAGCCTTCCTGACTTGAAAGGATTGGTGTGTTTTGAAGAGATGGCCCCACAAAGACCCAAAACACTGGAGAAGAGGTCAGGAGAGGAGATGATCACCAGCAGTTAACTGTTTACCAGATTATTTGTTGTGATTTATTCACTGAAAGGGGTGTCAGGCATTGGAACAGGCTGCCCAAGGAAAGGGTTCAAGCACCAGCCCTGAGGTATTTACAAGATGTGCAGATGTGGTGCTTAGGGTGTGGGTTAGGGGTGGACTTGGCAGTGCTGGGATAATGGTTGGACTCCATCATCTCAGAGGTCTTTTCCAGCCTCCACAATCCTATGATTCTGTGTTTTTCCTCTACCTTAACAGTGAACTCCAGGCACCAGACAGTATCTTGATAATGTTGATGTAAATGAGACACAAAAAGCACAGCTGCATCGGTGATGTGGCCATGAAGCCTTTTTTAGTTGACCACAAAAATGACAAAAAGAGTAATTGTGCTCATGCCAAGCAAATGTCACTTACCCCAGCCTTGTCAAAGCTTTTTGTGTCACTTGCTTTGATTAAAGGTTTGTCAGTGGAATTGCTGCCAGAACTTTCATTCCGTGGAACAGTCAATATTGATATAACATAAAAATGCCTCTCTCTATATGTTAATGTCTTCTCTCAAGGAAAAAAAAAAAAAAAAAGTGGATCATTCTGTTCTTCATCTGTTTTTCTATGAAGTTAATTTAAAAGCCTGAAATAAGATCAGCCCACTGAGATGAGCTTCTCTGACTCTCCTCCTGGAGAGTGACAAGGGTTTCAGAACAAGAATGTGATTTTCTTCAGGACCTTGCTGAACTAGTGCCTAGATGACAACAATTAAGCAGCTTGGCACTGCCAGGACTCAGACTTTGCAAACCACAAGGCCAGCAGGAGAGGTGGCCCAGGGTGGGAGAAGAAAGCCCCAGTGATTCCCACAGCCTTTGCCTGATACCTGGAACAGCTCATCCTCTCTCTTTGTCACTGGCCCAGGGATGCCCTGCAGGCCTGTGGTACTGTGAAGGTATCTCTGTACAGAAATATTTATTTTCAGAGTTCATGACCTGCACATTCAGATGTTAAATTTCATATAATGTGTCTTTCATTCTTCAAACCTAGACTAATCAACTATGCTCTTATAGCCTACTGGTGTAATAATTAACTAATACATAGTCAAACTCATGTATTTGTTGCTGCAAGCTAGGCTTTGACAAATGCCTAAATGCTATTAGACAAATTAGAGGTGGCTTAACTCCTTTTGCAGGTATTTGCTCTCCAGAGAAGGCCTTTTCTTTCCATACATTCCTTTCATTAGCTATCATGATTTTATACATCAGTTTTACCCGGAGGAGGATATTTCTGTTTTAAACTAGTATCAAAAATCCCTTCCCTTCCCTTCCCTTCCCTTCCCTTCCCTTCCCTTCC
>VZRF01013270.1:8867-76079 GCA_013396875.1 Vireo altiloquus | reverse complement strand
AGGGAAGGGAAGGGAAGCTGCTGCTCCTATCAAAAGCTACAGTGCAATTCACCCCCTGGGATAATTTCCACAGAGCAGTTCAGAGTGGAAAAAGCTGTCTGGCAGTGAACACTCAGGTGGTTCATTAAGGAAAATTCTGGTGGAGAAACCTTGTGTCTAGATGTGATGAAAAGTTAATGAAACACGCACAACAGCCCTGTGATCTGCAGCTCATTTTGAGCAGAAGCTGATCTCACACAGCTGCATCTGAGGCCTTTGGTAAATGTTTCATGGGTGTTTGTGTGTGACCCCAGACCTGGAAGGCAGCAGGAAAGGGAGCACTTGAACCACCAGGTGCACAGATGGAACCAGGGCAGTGGGGAGAAAAAGGAGTCCCTCGATGTTTCTGAATGAGAAGCAGGACACCAACAAGAAAGTGAACACAAGGATTTTAAATCTGTAGTGCCCTGGCTATCAGCTCTAAGCAAATGAGCAGCTAATTTGTTGAAAGAGAGCCTAACTAAGATACAGTGAATAACATGATCCTGTTTACAGTGCTGCTACTGCAAGACTAGAATAAAACATTGGTTAACGTGCATTTTGTAACCTATTTGTCTGAGAAGCTTGCTGTGGTATCTGTGTTAAATCTGGCCTGCAAACAGGTCAGTGCAGTGTAGAAAAGGAACCAGTAATGTGTGTCATATGCCTCAATCCTAGTTTTGGTAGCAAATACATTAGAAAGTCAGATAGATGCTATGTAGGAGGCAGGGGGAATCTCCAATGCTACCAAATACTCAGATTCCGTGAACTTGCAGAAAAATTTGTTCCAAAGCTCATACCACCATGTAACACAACCAAAACCAACCTGTAATGCTGAATGCTTAAGAGTTTACAATTGCTTTTCCAGCTACACTTAAATTATGGATGCATTTTGCTGTTCTGGATTATGTAGTTAATAAGACTCAGGCTGCTTGGAAATTGGCTTGTCTGTTTAGAAAGGCAGGGTGTGTGTGAAAGACGAAGGGATAGCCAGCAGGCTCACAGCTGTGGAAATAACACCTCCTGACAGCGCTCGGGTAGAGCAGCCCTTCACCCAGGGAAAGGCACTCAGCCTTGCTTATGCAGCATTACATGCCCTGACTGCCCCAGCAGTGAGGCCCTTTTCCCTGTTTCACCAAGCCCAGTGAAAGAGCCCTCTGTGAGAAAAGCACTTCCCAACAGGCCCATTCCTCCCTGTGCCTTATGGTTTTGCTGTATCCCTGATGCATCAGGCACAGGTGCCCTCAAATACTGACAACCACGAGTTAACCTGGAAACAGCATGAAACCCTGAGATGGTGGAAAGGAGGAGTGCAAAACTGCAAAACCTAAAAGAAAAGTTCATTTCCTGTGTCTACAGCACACCATCCTTACAGGATGAAAAGTGCACCTGGAGTTCACTCAGGTCTTCCCTGTACACGTTGTGGATGCTTCCAAATTAAGATGGCCACTGATGAAAGACAGAATTCAAGATGCAAAATAAAGTCATTATGGCTGTGTATCCTTTAGTCTATCTAAGTCTGGTGTTACTGCAAGGCTCCCTTTCCCCTGGTGATTTGGGTTCAATAAAAACAGTGCATTAAATGGGTGGTTTTAGTCTGTGTACCTAAAGAGTAGAACGCAAAAGTAAACGAAAGGTAAAAGGACATAAGAGGTGGAGAGAGAGTGACCAGTTCACAAATGAGAATGGACCTGCTCAGCAGCTCCCAGCAACACCTGTAAGAGCTTTGCTCTGGAGGTTGTGCCTTGAAATCCTCCTCCCCTGAGCACCACAGGCTGCAGGATTCTCCACTGCCCCCTGGGCAGAATAGGTGGGTACCTGATTTTCTCTCCTCATGTTTTACTTTTTCTTGAAATTCTCTTTTGCCTGCTGTCAATTATTTGCTGCTTCCAGACATGCTTTGTAAAGTCATGATACCACTGGGGAGTCATTGGTGAAACAGCCTCAGGAGTGCTGCTGACCTGATTGCAAAGTATCACATTAACAAAAAGAGGACTTTTTTCCCCCCTGCTCAGCCTACCAGCAGGGTTTCTGCTCGATCTCTCACCGTGTGGGAGAGGAATCCAGACACTGCTGCATTACTCACTGGCCTGAACAGAGAAAGCCTCTCCATATGTTTTTCCTAATGTGTGTACACATTACAGACTGAGCTCTTGAATCTGTTACTCTGATTTTCTGGTAGCAATAAAGGGATCAGAGTAGGCTGCCTCTGTCACAGGGGAAAAAAATGGCTTTTAACATACTGATGTCTAATTTTTTCCTTGGTATTTACACCAACATTTTTGATGGGCACATCAGCCTAGATATGCAAAATTATTACAGCCAAGTTAGCACAAATCACAAATCTACTCTGGAAAGCATTATTGTGGTCTTTCTTCTTTCCAACCTTCATTTCAAGTATATATCATTGTCATGTGTGTTCATGGCCTGTTTTATTCAACTGTAGCATCAGATACCTGAGATTCAAATGCCATTAATCCATTCATATATAGTTATCCTAAACACAAAGCAGTATTGTGCTTAGGATACACTGTGCACACTAAAGGAATGTGTTTAATTACCTTTGGTAAAGTTGAATAAAGCAGTAAGAAGGAAGTAATTGCTCAGGTAAGAAAGGAGCTGAATTTTAGAGGAGAAATATCTTTTTAATGGGAAAATGAACACTGGAGAATGCCAAGAGTGCATTTTTTTTATTTGAAAATCAAAGAGAAGATATATATATAATGGTGCTGGGTGACAAAGACCATTGCTTGGGAAAGAAACCTATTTTTTTCATTGTGTGGAAGACCAAAACTTATGGTCTGGCACTGATGTTGACAATGAAATGGCTTTCAAAGAATTCATTTTCCCTGTGCAGGGTTTAAAGGCAATACCATCGGAAATGGAGACATTAAAACAATGTGGTTTCTGAGAGGCAATAGGTGTTCAGAGGGGAGAAAATGGGCAGGGGAGATTGTAAAGGCAGTGACTCAGCTTTGTGAGCAGCTGCTGGTGCTGTGCAGGCTGAGAACACCCTGACAGAGGCTGGTGAGGTGTCCTGGCTGCCAACTCCAGCATCGCACACAGGACGGACCAGGCCAGCAATGGGACAGGAGGAACGGGCAGGAACTGATGGCCAGGAAGTTTCACCTGGACATGAGGAAGAATTTCTTCACTGTGCAGTGACTGAGCACTGGAAATGATTGTCCAGAGAGGCTGTGGAGTCTCCCTCACTGGAGATATTCCAGAGCCATATGGACACAATCCTATGCCGTGTGCTCTGGGATGACCCTGCTTGAGCAGGGAGGTGGGAGCAGATGACCAACCCATGTCCCTTCCAGCCTGGCCCATCCTGTGATTCTGTAAAAACCTTGTGAACCCCTGTAAAAATCAGCCTCCAAACGGGCACTTGGGGGCAGTGGTTGCTTGGCTGTAAAGGAAGGCAGGAACAATTCCCCAGCTGCTGGGCAGGAACTGCGGGAACACTTAGGCAAATATCTGGGATGTGAAGGCAGCGTGGGCCAAACCACAAGCTCTTGGGGTCTTGGAGGGCTTCAGTTTTCAGAAACGCCTCAATGTGCTGTCACAGACCCGAATTATGGGGTAATTCTTTGGTTTTAACTTGCCTTCATTTCTCAGGGCAGCATGTAGCCAGGAAAGGGCTCAGGAAAAGAGGTGGGTGCTCTCCTTCAGAGTTTGCCCCTTCCTATTTATCTCTTAACTGTGCATGGCTTTTTACAGAAGGAGAGGAGAATCCTGACTCAGAGAAGGCTTCAGGTGACATTTGTACCAGGACCTGCTGCAGTGGAAGTTGGGATGGTCGTTCTGGTTTTTAAGTGTCTCACTGAACACATTATTTAATACCAACTCCTTAAACACCATTGATCTCCTTTATCTCCTTCAGACTGGCAAACACAAAGAGGAAGAGAACAAAATTCTTTCATATGTCCTTGAAAAAGCAGACCCAGCAAATAGGTAGGACATCAGAGGGCTTGGAACTGCATTATTTCTAAGCTTCCTTCCCACCCAACCATTCTATGATTCCATGAAAAAGAGGATCCAAAACTCGTTAATGGTCTTCAGGAAGTCCTCTGTAAAGTGCATCACGCCAAGGCTGTGTGAGTTCTTCAGAGTGGCTTTTCCACAGGAATACCATGCAGTTGTCATGGTTTCTGTGGCGAACAAAGAGAGAGGTGCACAGATGTGCACAGGTGGATGTGACTGCCCCTAAGCCCACCTCAGCTGAAGTCAGCTGGACAAAAACGATTTTGGATCCTCAGGACCCTCCGTCTGGGCAAATATCACTCCCTGCCTAGGTGAAAATACCTTTTCTTTCAGCAGGGTTTCCTTAGGAAAATAGCCTGTGGGGAAGTAGGAAGTCCTCAACCCTACAATAAAGAAGGATGATGCATAAGCAATTAGGGCTTCTTTAAATCTTTGTGATGAAACGCAGTAAAACTGTTAGGATTTTGTCACAGAGTTTTATGAATTATAATTTCAGGGTTCAAAAGGACAATTAAGACAAGTGTCCAGGCCCCATTCTTCAGAATTATTCCAAGGAGGAAAAAGAAATCCAATGAAAATAAGCATAGATGATTTCCATGCTCCACCCCCATCAGAAATTTGGGATTAATTTTAACACACCAAGATTTAGTGATGTAAACAAATAGCGGAGAGAAGATTTATGGTGTTTTATAATTTAATTTGTTCCTTTTATTCTATGCCAAATCGCCCAAACTCTGTGATGCATTAGGACATAAAAAAGCACAACTGTCAAAATCAAAGCACAATGTGGATGAAAAAAAACTCTTTAAAATTAAAATAATGAGATCTTTTTGTCCACCTCTTCTGAGATCTCACTTTCATAATTATATAAGAAAGACTGTATTAAGTTTTTAAGTGCAAAACAAAAGTCCTTTTTCTAAGACATATTAAATTTGTCATGTTTTATGCACAAATCACGGCTGCTAATTTTATGCATAATTCATTTTTTTAATAATCTAGGTTTTGGCCTTCTCAGCTTGTCAAGTGAGCTTGTCAAGTGAGGGAGTGGAGTGTCTCACATGAAAGAAACTCTGTAGAAGAAAGGCTGGGGAAGCATGGCCTTTAGGAATTTTCCTGACATGAGTCCTCATGGACCCTGAGCTTCCTGCTCCCAACTTTTATTTAACAGGAGAGCAGCTGGAGGTGCCCTGCCTCACTTCAGGGAGTGCAAAAGGCAGGAGTGAAATGTGCTCCAAGCAGAAGAGCTGCAGGACCTGGCTGCTCCTAGAGAGTGGCTTTGATGTTTTTCTTTGGAGGCAAACCCAAGTGGAGAGATTGAAAAATCTAAAAGATAACCAAGCATCTAATTTAAAGACTATTATTTTCCACAGGCTTTGCAGCAAATTGAAGTAGGAGTCCTGTTTGTTTGCTCTGGTAGTTCTGGGAGCTATCCTTCTTGAAAGGTTGATTTTATTTTATCTTTTATAATTTCCGAATGGCGTTTAAAATGAGAGCTTCCTTTGGTCAATCAATTCAGCACATTCCTCAGCAGAGAACTAGATAGGAAAAGTCATGGCCTAATCTTGGTCAATTCAAGAGAGACTGCCATCACTAGGATCAGTGCTAAACCTACGTACATGTTGCCACAGGCAGGTCCAGAAAATGGGTAGAAAAGCACCCATCACTACTTGGTAATAAAGGAGAAAGGATGAAAGGAAAAAATTATTCTGACATAATCCTGTTTTGTTGGCTGAAGAAAAATAGAGGCATAATTAATAATATATAATGCAGAATTAACAGTCCTCAACACTTTCCCTTGAAAATGGTTACAAAGATCTAGGTTTAGTCAGTGTTGCATTGTCCCAAGCAGGCCATTTACCTGTTTCCATTGTAAAATTAACTTTTCTCAATTAATGCTAATATCAGTTCCTTTTGTTCTAATCAGACTGCTCCAAAAAAGCAATAGGAAATGTGGAATTAGCATTAATAAGAAAAAAAAAAAAGGAAAAAAAAAAGAAAATAAAACCAAGCATATTATGCCTGCTGGGAGTTTGCTGTTACAGTTCCACTTTGACTTCTACTATTAACAAGGCTCTGGGTGAAATTGGTTTCTTTGATGATAGGAAAAAAAAAATAGTGATGTAGTTCTAAAGAGTTTTTTCCCTTGCAGAAAATGTTGTAAGCAGACCAATTGTGTGGATGCAATGTAAGGCAAATGTTGTAAAGGGAATGTGAATCCTTCCCTCTTAAATCATTTAACAATGGCAGTGCCCAGGCAAATAATCATCCAAACCCTGCCTACCACAGTAGCCTGAAATCCTTTGCTTTGCAGCACATCAGCTGCATGGAGATGTAGATAACAGAGCCTAGAGGGGCACAGAAGATGGAGTGCCAGGGCCACCTCACATCTAACACACACACAACACACACCACCTTCCTCTCAGAAGCTAAAGAAGCTGTTCTGAGTGTGTTGTGGGCGATTTCCAGCTATCGCTTTGACTGTCACAAAAAGTGTGAATTTAATCCCTTACAGGTGGCAGGGGTTTGTTGACTGGAGACAGCTTTGAGGAACAGAGCACTTGAGTGTTTTGTATGTTGATGTTTCATGCCTGGGTAGAGAAGAGATGATAAAACCGCCACAAGTTTGGGTTTTACACGCTGGATGAAAAGCACTAGAGAGGTTTCATTATTACTGTTCTTCAAAAGCTCTCCGTAGCTCAGCCTCCCTGAATGCGACGCATTCAAGCCATCGGGAAAGAAAAGTTGTGATATTTCACACATAGGGTAAGGAAATGAGTAAATGAGACACCACTGAGACACCTCTCTGTACCTGAGAGGCTCTAAATTGTCCTCACTGAATTGTTGCAAGGAGAGGGAGTGTGAGAGAAAACCTGCTCAGAGGAAAGAGGGAATGGTAAGGATGGAGCCCTCTCCAGCCAGAGGGCATTCAGGGGCTCAGGCAGGATATCATCTTCCCTTTGCTGTGGTCTGCAGTGTGCCCTGGGGCTTTCCAGGCCAGGAGATCCCTTATTAAAGTGATCACAGGGAGACCAAACTACTGCTATGTCTATCACAAATCCTTTACTTCATCCCCTCCTCTTTCTCTCAAAAAAAAAAGAAAAAAAGAAAAAAGAAAAAAGAAATTGTTTTAGAATGTCGGGGGTGATGGCTTCTTTCTCAGCCTCTCACCCTCATGTCCTGTAGCCGGGATGAAATACAGGAGATGTGGGTTTTTTTCTTACTCAGACTCAGTTGTTTATTGGTTTTTATCTATGTTACAGTCTTAGAAGGTGTGAGTTCTGCTAACAAGGTAAAACAAGGCTAACAATAGTGGTTAACAATAGTGGTTCTCTGCTCTGCAGAGTTTTTCAAGGACCTTTGGTCCAACAATGATTTGCCATCTAAATTATTTTTACTTCTAACCCAATATTCTAACCTCTAAGTTGGGCAGTGCAGATTTTCTTATCCAATTATAAGACATCATCTAAGCTCATGAAGAAGAAGGAAGAAGAAAGTGAAAAAGAAGTATCCAGCCACTGCCCTAAAATCTCCATCTTGGTACATATATATTATTATATTCTAAAACCTTAAATCCCAAATTTTTCACCCTGTGACATCACACCTTCTATTCAAACTACACACGTGTGATTTTAAAATCATCACTCAATTTTGGAAGCCTGTCCCAAGGCCTCAGATGAAATGTAGGGTTTTCTTGTGGAACAGTGCTTTCCAGCACAGAGAATTCAAAACTCTCAGCCTGCAAGGTTCCAACATCACAAAGCTAAGACCACTGTGCATTTTTTCTGAGGACCAAAAGCAAACACTGCTTGCAGAGCACAGGCAAAGGCCTGGTGAGGGATTGTGAGCGATGCTGTTTGTTGACCACTGGAAGTACCTTCAGTACACTATTGGATCCCTCAGCACACCTTGCTCATGGACCTTGGGAATGCAGAGGACACTTGAGGCAGGGCCTTGGAGTGAGGATTGGATGGACTGAGCATGAGAGGACCTTAAGGATAAAGCAGAAAAGTGTCATCTCCCTGTGGGCAGCCTCTGCCTTCAAGAGACTTTGAGGAACCCCAATTGTTCCCACAGCCCTTGCTGTGCCAGCTCAGCTCCCAGGACACAGCAGCCTACACGGGACTGGATCTGCTCCTGTGAAGGGCTGCAGCCTGGCCTTCTGCCCTCACCTAGAAAAAAACCCTAACTCTTAAGGAGAGTTGTTGCAAACAAAATGATCCTGGGATGGGAGCTCTGTAAACGAGGTTTTGAAGAGGGGCATGGCATCTGTTAGTGCTGTAACACGAGAACAAATGAAGCATATAAACAATTTATTCTCATCTGTCACAGGAGCTGCCCTACATAAAAGCCAGATCACCTTTTGTCAGTGCCAGAAGTATTTCTAGAAAAAGTAATATGGACAGTCCTAGGATCACTGTGCCTCTTTTTAAAAGCACATGTGATTATTTTTATTCCCAGGTTTAGAACAGGGAAGTAGTTTGGAAACATTCACAGGACATCCTGGTGCAAATGTAAGACCATGTTCAGGCAAACCAGAGCATAGTTAAATGCAATTTTAGAGGATTGTGTGTTTGATTAATCAGTCTGATAGCATTCTCCTGGGGAATGAGCTCCATGCTTGTACAGTGTTACGATTTACTACCCAAATACTGCAGGTACCTGCAACCCAGAGCACAATGGTTAGCTTCCAGTGAAACAAAATCCAGCACACTTCTTGGGCTCTGGCTGGTGGCTCCAGAGACATTTCCTGACAAGAGTCTGCCTCAAAAGCTTCATGCAGGATGTTTGTGGCAGGGAAGAAAGATTTTCCTCAGGTCTATCGAAGTTTTGGACCTGCATTCTGCAGAGAGATACATTGCTTGGTGCCAGTACTAAAACAAGTGTGACATTTGAATATCCTCTCTCTCATATTGCCAAAGCATAAGGCAAAGGTACTACAGGGAGTAGCCTTTTCCATACAATTTTTCCAGATGCATCACCTTTACCACTCCAGCATGAATCTTTCTTGCTCTGCTGAGGCTGCACCATCAGGTACATGATGTATTCTCTCTCTTAGTCCTGTGTTTGTGTGTCTGGCCTACCAACAGCCTTGTTGCTCCCTGACCATGCTGGATGCTGCTGACTGATATGAAAATTAAGCAGAACAGTGCTCCAAGTGGTTCCTGGCACAGAACTGTTCCAAGGATACCAAGTGGGTCTCCAAGAACAGGGGTCTCTTGTCTCCCAGAGGCTGTGATCTCGTTAGGGGCTGTTCACAGTGAGGGTTGCTAGGTGCTGTTCTTGCTTGCGTGGTGCTCATCAAGAGCACAGCAGGTTTTGGCCCTAGCTGTAGCCCTTCTGTAAGGAGTCTTCTCTGTGGCCTGGGTGATGCAGCAGGGAGAAGGGAGCAGAAGAAATCTCTTCTAGAGGCCTCCTTGGCCTTGGTGTAGCCTGACAGTAGGAGGGATGTTCACTGCTCGTGCGGCTGGGCAGGGTGATGTGACGTGATGGGACGTGATGTGATGTGATGTGATGTGACGTGATGGTGTCTTGGCATGACAGCACTGCAGGGCCTCAGCTGTGCAAGGTGTGGGTGCTGCCAGGGGGAAGGCAGGTGTGCCAAAGGGTGTGCCAAAGTATGTGCCAAATTATGAGCCCAAAGGCATCCAAAGGGATGGGCACTGCAACAGCAGGATCCACCTCCAGGAGCTGGCTGGTGCTGGGAGGGAGGGAAAAGAGGCAAGAGTTCAACATTGTTTATTTCTAGAGTTCAACATTGTTTAGTTCTGCATGGTTTGTTTCAGGAACTTCTGCAGTGCCATCCCTAATGCATCTCTTGGATACCTCTTGCTATTAAATGATGTCAGTCACAGAGGATCCAAGATCATCTTACTTCTTGTCAATATCAAGCTGTTACAGCCCAAATTACATAAAGGAATTGACACTTCATGAATCAAATAATGAAACCACTGTAATAGGCGAAAACTGTTTGCATTCAGGTTGCATCTCTGAAGGTCTAACATTGATTTTAAATTCTGCAGCCTGTGCCTCCTGCTTGGGCTGGGCAGGATGAGGTGCTGGGCCTGCTGAAAGCCCCCACTGGAGATATAAACAGCAGTAGGAGTGCCTGGGAAGAGAAGGGAGGCAAAACTCCTGGAGGAGGATGGCAGAGGGCTGGCACAGAAATAGAAGACCCTGTTCTCAACAAACAACATCAAAGTCCAGAGCAAAAGTGCCTTTTCTTCACCAATAGACCCTCTCAATGTCCTATGTGACCACAGGTAAAATCCTTTTGTAGAACACACTTTACTGAATCACAGAAACCTTTCCAAAGACAAATTTTATTCAGGAAGGTTTTCCATAACACTTTTGATAATGGAAAGTTGCTTACCTGAACGCTGGCAAGCATCCATTCTCTCCAGAACTTTGCAAATGGTGATAAGGTGGAGTTTGGGGAGAGGTTGTGGGGGACTTTTTTCCTTCTTTTCTTTTTCCCTTGGGGAGAAACTGCTTGTGCAGCTACCAAGGTAGTCACTAGTGTTCAGTCTGCTACACTTCCTGAGGCCAGCCATTAATAGGACATTTGGCTGCACAACAGATGATTTGAATGCTTTTATTTGAAGGGCAAATAGTTGTGATTATCTTTTTGTAGACACAGAGAATATTTTAAAGAAGAATTTTAGTCTGCCTTCTGTGTAGCGCAGAATAAAGGATGTACAAAATATAGGATCCCTGTAGGTATAAAATTGTTCTTTTATGTTCTAACACTATTATACTTAGAATTCACCTTGTTTTCCCTTTTCTAATTTTTTCACTGGTTTTGTTCTCTTAGCTGGTATCAAGAGAGGATATATTGCTGCAAGTGAAAGAAAAGCTTTTATCTAGGACTTCTCCATACTCTAAAATTACAGTTCTGTAAGCCCAAGTGACGGTTAGGTAAGGGATTCAAACAACCAGTTAATGAGCAGTTCTTCATTAAACTCACTGCAGGAGGTGCACAAAGTTCATTTGGTTTCCTGTCCTTCACAGATGAGGCCTTGAAATTTCCTTTTCAATAAGTTTTCATTTTCTGTTAGTCTTTGTGGTTGTATTTTTAAATTCTCGGTATCACAGTTGACATAGAAAAATGGACGTGATTTTATGGTTGTACTTTATAGTCCACACAATTTAAAAAGACGTGGACAATGGAACAAAGTTGATTTGGAGAACTTCAGTCCTGTTTAACATCTTCATTCGTGGTCTGGGTGATGGGGCAGAGTTTGCCCTCAGTGAGGATGCCAATGACAGCAGACTGGGAGGAGAGGCTGATATGCCAGAGCTGTGTTTCCAGGGCTGAGCACTAGCCAGCAATGTGCCCTCGTGTCAAAGAAGGCTGACAGGACTCGGGGCTGCACCCAGAAGGTGATGCCAGCAGGTCAAGGGAGGAGATCCTTCCCCCTTGCTCAAGCACTGGTGGGGCCACAGGTGAAGCACTGGGTCCAGTTCTGGGCTCCCAAGTGCAAAAGACACACGGACATCCTGGAGAGAGTCCAAATGACATCCAGAGGTCTGTTCCAACCTCAGCCATCCTGTGACTCCATGAATAAGCTTCATGTTCCAAACTAGAATTGGAATTTTCAAGATGCACTATGCCTCTACTTCGATGTACTTCCAAAGCAGATCAAAACTAAACCATCTTGCTGAAATCATCTACTGTCCTGTCACTATTGTAGGAAAGTGATCTTAATCACTTTCAAGGTGTCTTGAAGTCTCCACAGTTACAGAATCATAGCAACATAGAATATCCAGAGTTGGAAGGGACCCACCAGGATCATCGTGCGGATCTCTTGCATAAATCTGACTCCTGACCCTGCAAAGACAGTTGCAAGAGTCACACTCTGTGCCTGAGAGCATTGTCCAACTGCTTCCTGAACTCTGGCAGGCTTGGTGCTGTGACACATCCCTGGGAGCCTGTCCCTTTGCTGCTGAAGCCACCTGCCACAGGGAAGGCCTTGCTTCAAAATCACCTTGTGATCAGTTCTACAAAGAGCAGAATTGGCACTAATGGATTTATGCCTTTAAACTCCAGCCCAGCTGCATCCCCTGTGGCTGTCTCAGCGGAATGGGAAGCTGTGGATTGTCTTTACACGCCTTGTCCTTCAGACAACAGTGATCCTACACTGCTCTTTAGCATCTGGAGGCAAAACTGAGCCCGGCTCAGCAGTCTGAGGCTGTGGTACCAGTGTAATACCGTGTGTGTTACTGCTGTGACGCTCCTTTCCAGGAAAGTGGGAAGCACAGAGGGAGTGGATCCGCTCCATGAGTCACTTGGCAGCTTCCTGCAGGCCAAGCGAAACGCAGGGTTTTAGTTGAGAGCTGCTTTTATGGAAAATATGGAATGTGACAGTTGCTTGGGTCGGAGGCTCCTCCAGTGACTCGGGGCCTAGTTCTCTCAGGAGTGTGAGTGCTCCTAAACACTCCCTAGAAAGTGAGGCTGGAATGTTTCACGCCCTTTTGGTCAGGTGATTGTCCACCCCAGAGCTTGCGAAATCTGTCTTTGGTGCCACGGGCACCCACTTGTTTGTCCTTCTTCCTCCTGTCCCTTCTTATAAACATTTTCATGAGGCTTCATTTTTTTCCCCTAAGAGAGTTTGCAAGAAATGAGTAAATGCTTATGTTGCCGTTTTTCATCTATTTATTTTGGCTGTTTGTTTTTGCCCTGCTTTGGAGAGATTGTGGTGAATTAATAAGCTATGACCTGTCATTCCAGAGGGAGGGAATGGTAGGCTGTGAGTGGAAAATCTCTAGTTTTCCTCTTAAATTTCAGTAATGACATCATACTAACTGATAGGACTTTTTCCTGGAAGAAAGTTTGGTGTAGTTGCTTTCAATTGTGCAAGGTGTACATGCTCAGCCCTTCACAGTAAACCTGAAACCAATTTAGAGCATGTTTCTTTAAGTCCTTCAAGGTCTGTATCATACCCCGTTGAAACAACTACTTAAGGTTTAATTTCACTGTAGTTTTCAGATACAAGGCAATCACTGTCTCCTGCTCTGCTGATAAGGACTGCAGCAACAAAGACTAACACTCCAAGTGCTAATTTAAAGACAGAAAAAGGAGGTGAGAGTAAAAGATTTTCCCAATTGAAACTAAACAATTATAAAGCTACAGTGGCTTTCCTGCTGTGACAAGCAGTGGTAAAAAAAATAAATGAGAGATATCCTTAATCTATAGGCTTCACTCCCATTTAGGGGTGAAATATTTTTTGTTGATTTTATGTGGTTTTTTTTCAGTAGGGGTTGTTTTTTTCTTTCGTGTTTTGAGGTGGGTTTTTTTTTCCTTGCTTAGGCTAAGGAAGGGAAACTAGCAGCAGGGGCAGTAGATGCAAAAGCAGAAATTGCTGCTGCCATGCTGGTTATTTTAGCACTCACCTGTGAGCACCCTTCTCTGCAGAAGAGATGCCTTTGGGAAGCCATATATAAAGGTTTACTCGAGCAGCTCTGCAGCAGAGGCTCAGCTATCAGGTTTCCACAACCTGCAGTTAAGCAGGATGTCTGGTGTGAGATGATTTCATGACATAGATCACTATCGGCGAGAAGCTCAGCCGAAAATCCCTTATTTCATTTCACACAAGACAGGGAATGGAGGGAGGGCTAGTAATGAAGGTAAAGCACTGTAGCTAAATTCAGCTAATTCAAATGGGAGCAGCTTGCTGACTTCACCAGAGACTGGCTGCTGATTACAGTATTTGAACTAGACTTCCCCAACTGCCTAACACAATGGCTCCTTAGAGTCCTAAGTCAGGATTTTACTAATTAAGACTACATGTCTGAATATGCAGATGTACACACCAATATAGTCAAAATTTTAATTTGTTCAGTTATGTTGGCTTCCCTCTCTTGCATTTATTTAGTGAAAAAGCTAAAAACAGAAGACAAAAAAAAGAAGTGGGAAGGGAGGAGAGACCATAGATTACATGGATAACATGCTGGACACCTGCAGGCATTCTCATGATACATACTAAGTCAAAAAAGCAAAGTTTAGGAGGTTTAACAACATAAATACAAAGACATTATGAGAATTTCAACATTGGGTGTTTCTGGTGCATAAAAGATACTGTTGCTGTGCTACCCCAATGATCTTTATAGTATTAGCACCTTCTTGTCCCAATACTAAAATATTTTCTTACATAAGGATTTATTGCAAGATCACACTGAAAAGAAAAGGAGTGGAAAACTGCCTGGATGGGGGGTTCAATGAAACTGCAGATAAAAGTGTGAATCAAGTCCAGACACTGAGCCCAGGCCTCCATCTGCCCTCCCTGGACACCCCCTGCAGTCAGTGGGAGCTGGTCAGCACACCTGGTGGACTCATCTCACCCTAGCACATGCTGAAGCAGAGCAAACACATGAGCTACTCCAGAACTGCACCTATTTCTCACTTTCTTTCAGCTACAGAGAGCACATGGTGAGCATCTCAGCCAGGGACACCTTAAGTGATATGAGATAAATCCCACCCATGGTGTCCATCAAATGCTCACTGAACCAGAGAGATGTGCTTTGCATCCTCTTATCCCATTAATTTCTAGCAGATTGTAGGTGTTGTTTGTGACAGTAGAGTATAAAACATCTTTAGGCACATATGTGACTCAAATTGACAATGTGCTTTTAATGTTTGTTTTGGAATAAGCTTACTCACAGTTTGCTGTGCTCCACACAGTGGATGAAAGGCAGGAGATGAAAACCCTACTATTACTTACAGTATGGCAAAATAGTCTCTCTCTGCTCTAAGTTAAAAAGATTATAGAAAGAAAAAGAATTGGGGCAGTATGGGAGGGTGGGGTGGCAGAGTGGGTGGAGAATAACAAGAAGAATGAAGGGATCCCACGACAAATTTTATTTATGGAAGCTGAACTCTGCCACTTCTCTTCCTTTGGCCCCAACACTCCCAGCAATGCAGCTCAAGGTCCTGTGCCTCACTGACGCTTTCTTCCTTGGTTTTGGAGATCCCGTTCTGGAGGAGGGCGTGTGTGACCAAGCACTGGTGGGGACCTGCCAGGGTCTCCAGCCTGGTGCAAAGCAGATGCCTGGCTGTTCCCAGTGACCACACTGCTGGCCAGGCTGGGCAGGCCAGTGGATATCAAGCACCAGGTCCTGGATATGTTAAACCTGTGCTCTGATTTTTCCCCTTCTGGGTGAGGTCTGTGGAGGCTCAGAGACACCCTTGGATTCGTGCAGCACATGAGGCTTTAAACCAGAGCCTGGCCTCAGCTGAGGTTACGTGTGAACCCTTGAAGAAACAGTCCTGGCAAGGTTGTCTTGTGGCAGGAGGAAGCCCTGCTTGTCCTGGTGAACCTATCCCTTTGGGATGCATCATGTTGTGCATTCTTCAGGAAGACATGGTTGCTTCTTCTCTTTGAAGTTAATGTATTATTTCCATCCCCCAAATTCACACATGTTTTTTGATAGAAGAACAGACTGCAGCTCAGACTGTGGCCAGATAGAATCACAGAGTCATAAAGTCACAGAATCATAGGTTATCTTGGGTTGGAAGAGACCTTAAAGGTCACCTATTTCAATCCCTCTGCCATGGACAAGAGACACCTTTCACTAGACCAGACTACTCAGAACCCCATCCAGTCTGGTCTTGAACACTTCCACAGACAGGGCATCCACAAATTCTCTGGGCAACCTGTTCCAATACCTCACCACTCTCACAGTAAAGAATTTCTTCCTAATATCTAGACTAAACCTACTTTCCTTCAGTTTAAAGCCATTCCCTCTTGTCCTGTCACTGCACACCCTTGTGAGAAGTCGCTCTCCAGTTTTCT
This sequence comes from Vireo altiloquus, assembly GCA_013396875.1. Lineage (NCBI taxonomy): Eukaryota > Metazoa > Chordata > Aves > Passeriformes > Vireonidae > Vireo > Vireo altiloquus. Next base: position 60,288 of record VZRF01013270.1, on the reverse strand, counting down.
TGTAATTCCCCTAGAGATCAAAAGAAAAACACTGTTTCAAACTAAAGCAGGTATGAAATGTAGACAGGGTGCTCAGCAACCTTAGTCATACCTCACCCAGGAATTTACCTCACTAAGTTTTACATAACAAGTTTATAGGGACTTACACCTGGGAGCCAGGTTATCTCTGAGATTGGAGCGGTGTCTTTCCAGAAGGATCCCCAGATTTGGACTGCCAGGAGAGGATGGGTTTTGTCAGTCTGGCTGCCTCCTGTCCTCCCACAAAAAGGGCACTGGGACCCCCCCCACAGCCCACCCAGGTGCCAGCACAGCCCTGCCAGTGCCACACAGGGACACACCGAGGGAGAGGCTGCACAAGCTGTGGTGGGAAACTGTGGAGATCCCTGCAGAGGCTGCTGAAAGCTGTCCACATCTGGAGTTTGGTGGTGGTCACCAAAATGAGGTGGTTTCAAGGAGAAATAAATACCTTGTCAACAGCTTGTTTGTCACACTTGTGGTTGTATGAAATGCATCAGGCTCAGCCAAAAATACTGTGTACTCTTCTGAACAGGGAAAAACTTATGCTTCCTAAGGAAAAAAAAAAAAAGTGAGGTGTCAGGGCAATCAATTCACACAAATCAGAGCTTTTAATTTCCATTCCAACCATACCTTTGTACATGTGTGTGAATTCTAGTTAGCCTGAACTGCAATACAAAGACACTTTGAACCTCAACAAATAGAGTTCTGGTTATATAATTACAAGAAAACTGCATTTCCACAGTTTCAAAAATTCTCTATCACCATTCTGAGCAAATATTTGTATTGAAACCCATAATTTGGATTTAAATGAATAGGAATTTGCTGACAGGAAAAATTAAATTTGCTGTCAGCCGTAATGCAAAGCTTAGCTGTAACTCATTGTTCTGGTATTCATATATTAGAGACCAGTATTTGACTGTCCTTTCAATCTTGGCAAATCACACCTTTATTCAGGTGTTAGAGAAGGAGAGTAAGATAGGAAAAGCACACTCCATACCTTCTTTTCCAGTTTAAAACTAAGCTTGCATTTCAGAATAATAAATTTAAGCTAGAAGCTAAAGTGTGTATCGAGCCCTAACTGCCTATTAAGATTAATTTAAACCAAACAGATCATTTTTAAAAGTCTAATTTCTCCGTTACAAAAAAGCCATGCAACCTCTCCATAAATAAATACAAATTTGCCCTGGCATCATCTGAAAGAGCCCCTCCCTCAGGCTGGCTTCTTGTCACAGCCAAATGCTTAATCGGTTGTGGCTGGAAAATCCCAGGGAAAACTGGAGATTTTTATGAGATGAGCACTGATTTTGCAGGAGCCTGCAGCTATTGCTGACCTGCCTCTTTCACAGAAAGAGGATTATTACACAAAAGAGTGCTAGAGGTACTGTATGAAAAATACATTTTAATTTCTTTCTCAGCAAGAGAAGATGGAGAGAAGGGAAATGGGAACAGGCAGAGGAGCTACCTCTGCAGCTGTTCAAGGGGGGATTCCTGTAATATTATTATTGTTGTTACTTGGAAAGTTTTTAGAGGATCTTTTATGGATGCACATGAACAGATCCCTGGTCCCACAGTCTTCCTTTATCTCTTCCAGGCATATAGAGCTGGTCTGTTGTCTACATAAACCCACACATACCCCCATCAGTATATACATTTTTCTGGCTTTTCCCTGTTGTTTCACTTCTGCTGCTCCCTCCATACCTATTAGAGAGATTGAACCAAAGAAATACACTACTTGTCTTGCTAATTGCTGTGCACATGGAGGGCCGTCAGGCTGGGCTTTTCTCTTGATTCTTGGCTCTCATGGGGGGTACAGCTGTCATGCTGAATGTCAGGGAGCTGCCTTCCCACCCTACCCCGGCGAGCGGGAATGCAGTGCCTTGGCCTCAACACCTTTGTTTAGCACTTTCTCCTTTCTCTCTGCTGCTCATCTCCGGCAGCCGCATTCGCCTGGCGATGCAGCTGCTTCTGCTCTCCCATTCCCAGCCTCGGGCTCTTCCCCAGGTGCCTCTCCATCCTCCATCCCCCTCCAGCCCGGCGCTGATGCTGCACTTCCAGCGGCTTCTTCACCTGTATCCATGGCAACCGGCGTGACGTCATCACGAGGGCTCAACATCGCCGAGAGGACTCCAAAGCAATTAAATGCTGATAACGCCTTTTTAATTGCGGTTGAAATGTTTCTGGTGACGAAAAATAAATAAATAAAAAAAGGGGGTGGGATGCGCGAGGATGGGTAGAAGGTGGAGGGAGATCCCTCGTTCCTTGCTGGCTGTCTTTGCAGTGACAACACCGCGCTGTCCCCAGCCGAGGCTGCTGTCAGAAATGTCCTTCCCTATCCCTGGAGCAGTCGCCGGCAACCTCAGCACCTGCTGCAGATGTTCGGGTGGCCACTGAAGTCTGATACACTGTTGAGAGGAGCGGAGGGGTGACACCACCACTGTCCCGATTCCCATGTAATTAAGCAGCGAAGCACACAGCTCTCCTCAGGCCACATTCTGCCCTCACCTCTCACCAAGGGGCTGAGCAAGACCCTGGGCGTGGAGCACACCTTGCCCCTGCCAGAGCGATGCTGTAGCAGGTGAAGGGAGGAGGCAGGAGAGCTGCTGGGATGTCACTGTCCCCTTGCAGGAGGCTCCATACGGACACACAGGCACAAGCTGAACTTGCTTACCTGTCTCTGCTTGCCGTGCCCACCCTGGCCAGGATTAGCTCAGGGAGAGCTGCCCAGAGCAGGACAGCCCCCACAGGGGACTCTGCAGTGTGGGCCTGGTGACCTGTGTCAGACCTTTTGGGGCGGCAGTGCCAGCAGAGCTGAGCACAGAACAGACCCAATGCCTCATCCTCCCCTACACAGGCAACTTCTCCAAGCAGAGAAATTTCCTAGGCACAGAGCAGGAAGAAAAAATAACTTCCACCTAATCAGATTTGTGTAGGAGCGGCGCTCCTGACTCGCCTGCTGGCAATTGGTATTAACAATGTAGGTCAGGGCAGCCTGACAACCAGAGGCTCTCGGCAGCAGCCTCCTGGCCCTGGGGGAGCAATCACACCCCCCAGCCTTCATCCTCCACTTCAAAGCCTCCTCCTCCGGCTTCCCCTGTCGCACCAAGCCAGAGAGCTTCCCCCAGGCCAGTTCTCTCTGAGTACCACGGTCCCTGGGCTGCCCTTGGTCCTTGGCATTGCTTGGTGAATGGGGTGCACTGAGGCAAATTTACTGGTGTTGCTGGGCATCAGAGAGAGCTGCAGGGTGTCTGCACCTTTGGGGCTGCCCTTCATCCTCTGCCTGGGGCCTGGGGAGAAGATACATCCCCTATCTACTGCTCCCTTCTCCAAAGCCCTCAGGGAGTGCCTCTATCACACTAAGTAGGCTTTTCTGCAAAGGGAAGGGCACATAATCCCATCACCTGGCAGCTCTGAGAGCTTTGGGCTGCAGAGAACATGTTTGTCAGTCTTTCATCATGCCCATCATGTTTTAGCTTCAGTTTTTTTGTCAGCAATTCAGGCAACAAACTCACTCCTCACAAAAAAACAGTTGCTCATGCTCTGTGATGTTACTCTATATCAGGTAAGCTTCAGACTGTCCTGGTTCCTAATTTCTCAGGGAGCAGGTCTTCAATATCCTACAGAAAATTTTTCTCCTTGGGAAGAGGGCCCGTGAAGCTGCTGGTCCCAAGGATGAGGTGAGACTGAATGCATGGAGCAAACCTGTCTTGGCAGCTGGGGAGGGAGGTCTGGACTCATTATCGAGAATCTCAGAAGAGATAAACTTTACAATCCTCATAGCATCACATGGGAAAGAAAAGGTAGAGAACCAAACAAGAAAAAAAAGAAGGGGAAAAAGTGGAAGTTAGGGCAAGAAATAGGAAGACAGACCAAAGAAGAGAAGAAAAAATGGTAAAGGAAAAAATGTGTCCAGTCACACTTGGGAAGAAAGCAGGCAGGGGAGAAAACTAAACTTTGAAGCTGGTCTTCAGGGCTTCCCTCTGACAGTTCCGTGTGAGGAGCTCTGGTGTCACACCTCAGATTATATGAGAGGTCTAGACTATTAAACCAGTTGAGTAAGATCAACTGCCCTCCTCATTTTTAAGAAATTTAATGGTTGCAGCCACTGTAGGGATGCTGCTGCAATGTTATTTCATGGTTTGATGTAGTTACTGCCATTTATCTCTATAAAGGGCCTGGTCATCTATCACTGATATGTGGCACTGTGGCTTGGAGTTAGATTACTGACAAAGATGTTGAATCATTTATTTTTATAATAATGGACAAAATTTAGCATAAAAAAACCCAGCTAATTCACACTATGATCGTTGATGTTAATCCATGAGGATTTATATTAGTTTTTGCTATCTTATTTGTGTGAACTCCTTTCCCCTATTAGGAGTGTAACTGCACTGCCTGGCTGACAGTGGCCTTTTAGCTGAACCATGAACTGATTTAAATTGAGTATTGGAGTAGTTCCCCTTTGTGCTCCATAGTCCTATAAATTGGATAAGGTGTTAGGGGAAGACCACTAGGGACAAAATAAACGTTTAAATCCTTAGCTGGTTTGACGCTTTCTCTGTAAATGTTATTCCAACACCTTATTTCCGAATTTACAAAAATAAGTAAAACACAGTAGAACAGTATCCACCCACGGCTACAGATGTTGTCAGTGATTTTTGAAGCGTACTGAGGGAGGATCATCAGCTAGACTGGGCAAAAATATCTATGCCCGGTAAAAAGTCAGAAGAAAATATAAAAAAGGAGATTTTACTTTTTAATGTTGTCACATTCTAGGAAAACCCAGCATAGCATCCCCAACCTGTGATGCACCACGGCTGCTAGCTGAATGATTGAGGGTGGAATGGTTGGATGAAATCTTGCTTGGAAAAGATATGCTCTTGCTTAGTTTTATCTGGAGAGAGGGAAGGATGCCACCCTCCTTGTCCTGGAGGCAGGAGAAGAGGACAGTGTGAATGCAGGCTCCTGTGGGGTGAGTGGAGACTTGTTTAAAAGGGCAGCTGCCAGAGAACATGGGAAGGAGCTGACTTGAGGAGAGCTGAGGCCTCCACCCCCTTAGACTGAGATGGAAGGGACGACAGCCAGCTGCCCTGCAGAAAAGCTCCTCTCTGTGAGCTGCTTGCTCAGTATTTTCCCTTCTGTCACCTGAGGAAACTTTCACCTCAGATCCACCCAGAAGAGGCCCTAAGCAGGGCTTCAGCTGCTGCTGGAGCTGGCAGGATGAAGGCTGAACCTGCTGTGCAGCTTCCAGCTCAGATCCTGCCCCCAAATTCTGTTTTTTTCATCTGACTGGGCCTCCAGCACAACCTGAAGGAGCAGCACTGTCCCTGGGTAACTGCCCAAATCATAGCACCCTTCTTGCAGCGTCAGCTTCCCTGATCTCCCTGTTTTCCATCTGCTGCTAAAGCTCAGGGTAAAGCTGTGAATGGCTTCCACAGGGAAGAGGAACAGGTCCTGTCAGCATCCACTGCCTCTGCTCCCTGACAGCACTGGGTGTCACATTATCTCATCACTGTGGGCATCCAGTGTGCCATCCCACAGGACACATCCCGTGCATTTTGAGCAGCTGGATTCTGTGTGCTCAGGCTGTTCTCTGGCAGGCTGTCTCCTGGCATCCCTTCTGCATTTTGGCCTGTGAAAACCTGCAAATTTCCATCAGCAGAAGGGTTGGCTGAAACCCATGATTTGTTCCAGGCAGGAAACGGCTGGAAGTGTGAGCTTAGAAACCCACCAGAGCCTTCATGTGAATCCTGCAGAGCTACGCCAGGAGTCGAAAAAAAATGGATGTCTAAAATTAATTCCCAAATGCAAAAGTGAACATCTAAACCAACAGACTGACTTTGAGAACCGTTGCTTGCTCAGACCGTATGCAACCAAGACAATTTGTTTATATGGTTGAAGATGGGCTCAGAAATCCTGTCTTTGGTACCCAAATCCGAAAATCTCATTTTAGAACCTGTTTAGGTGTCTTTGCACGCTTAGCAATCTATTCAAGATGATGCTTGCTTGAGCTGTTCCAGAGCAGTACTGGGAGTGAAATCAAAGCAGCAGATGTCTTTGCTGCATTTCCACCACAGCACACCAGCCCTTCCTGGACCCTCAGCAGAAGAAAGCTGGTAGTACAAAGAGAATGGCAGCTGGGCACGTTGAGTTTCCATGTGTGTCACCTGCCCCACAGGCCATACTCCAGGCCCATCCTCACTCCTGGAAATCCCAGACAGCTTCAAGCAGCTGATTTAAATCCCACCTTGGATGCTGTGAGTTACCCGCCTGGATGCTCAGCTGATCATCTCGGCACAGAAATGGGAGGGGACTTTGTGCTTTCAAAGCCACATTTGATTTAAGGAGCATTTCTTCAGAGGACTCATACAGTGGATGCCCCTGGTATCTCCTCACAGCACATTTCAGCCCCCCATCCCCACTCAGCCCCAAGCTGGGACTCCCTGTGGGGCCAGAGAGTCGCCCTGGGCTCCCTGACAAAGCACCAGTCACAGAGGTGGGTCATGCAGGCAACTAAAAGGCTTTGGGTTTTGTTTTTGCATCGTTTCCTTCAGATGGAGACATGGATTGAGAGATTAACTAGACCCGGTAATGGCCATGCCTGTCGCATTCGACTGCTGGGAATTAGCTTGTCATTCTGTGCCTGGTTTACAAATGGAGGGAAAATGGTCTAGTCTCCATTCAGCTGTGCCACTTCTCACCCCAGAATTGCCTTTGCAGCTCATGTTTGAGCTGCAAGCATATATTTTCCTCTTTCCTCATTACACTTCCAGCTCTCTCAAATATTAAATAGCAGGTGCTTAGAATAAAACATATTATTCTGACAAACATTTTCATCATGAGGTAAATTGGCACGTACTAACTGCTTTAAAATACTTACTGAGTAATTGAGTACAGCAGTACAGGTTACTATGCAGATGTCTGTCTCTTATAGTTTACGATTACACACATTTCCCTCCTAAAGGGAGAGACAGTTCCACAAGTAGCAAAAAAAAAAAAAAGGAGCAAAAAGAAGAGAGAGCAGTCATGCTACCCCCATAGGATATTCTTTAAAAAACAGATGGTTGTATTTTGCAGAAGCTTTTGAAGAAAACTTTAAAGAACTATGCAAATTTTTGCCATTGCTTTTTTTGGTTTGCATATTTCTCCTCAGTTTCCTTCTCTATCACACATGATTGCAAATCTGTTTCAACCTATAAATAGCTTTCTTCTTGCAAGCAAAGAGCTTTGTAACAGCAAGATACATGTTCCAGTGATGGGGGGAAGGAGGAAATTATTATCATTATTCTTTATCTTTTCAGAAATTCTGGATTGTTATGCTCAGTGCTTTACATTTGGTTAACACGTCAGATCAAAACCATAATCCCTGCCCCAAGGAATTTACAGGCTCAAAGGGACACCTTCAAACTGTAAATTACATTCCTGTCTGAAATGGCTTTACCCACCGTTTTGACAGGTAGCACTTATTGCCAGGGGGGAAAAGCAAAGGGAAAGCATGTTTCTCCATTTTGGCACCCTGGGCTGCAGCTCCCTGTGCACAGTCAGTGTCACAGCTCTGCTGCCAGCCCCTTGCCCTTCCTCTGCTGTGTGCTGAGCATGAAGGTGTCACCTCCACCCTCCTCAGCCTCTTCCCGTGGCCTTGTCCTGCCTTGTCTGGGGATGTGAGGCTCTGCCCTAAAGAGTCATGGTGATGCCTTAAATGGCTACCTAGAAACAGAGACTAGACAGGAATAAAGGAATAAAGGAGGGATTTATTTGAAGGCCTTCAGAGGTACACTCTGGGCTCCAGAGGCTCCTGCCTCAGTGCATCCCAAAATGGACAATGACAGCTCCCGAGTTCTTCACACTTTGATATCAGCATCAATTCCCCAAGCAGAAGCCAGCCAAGGATGGAATTTGCCCAAGCTTGCCCCCCTCTCCCCAAGATGAAGGTTTGCAGTTGTTGGGCCCAGGAGGGTCTGGGTGTCCTTGGAGAGCGAGCTGGAGAGGCTTTGTTATGTCAGTGTGAGCATGAGAGAACAGCACTGAACGAGCTCCAGGGAACTGCAGAGTTACACTGGGTACTGCAGGATTTGAAAAATATAGAAGTTAAACCATAAGGCATCAATGGCACTGCCAGCACCCCTGGCAGAAATGTCCCTGGCTCAGGTTCAGCAGTCACTCAGAGATAAGGAACAGAGACACACCAGGGATGCCACAGTCTCCTGCAAGTCTCTGCACAGCACAAAATGCTCTTTCAAGTGGCCTTTCCTGAAGGCAACAGTTCCCCATCACCTTCTCTCCCAGTTAAACTTAGTGGTGATTTATATAAATAGATGCAGCACGTTCCAGAAGGTTCCAGATCCCTTCCATGGGTGTGCTGAATTGGATGAAATATGCTCTGAGTTTTGGCAGCCTCTGGGTTCCCTGTGCTGTCACATTGAAGGGTTGGTCTTTACTGGGCGTGTTTGCTCCAGCAGCAGGTGGGTGTCACAGGGTGGCCTGGGTCCCTCACTACCCCTATGATCACCTGCAACAGTGTGCTGCTTTTTCCTCTAGTCCATCTACTTTTCCAAATTCTTGGGAAGAGGTGACCAGAGCACATGTCTAACCCTTTCCTGCTGTGGGAGTGAAAAACACCCCAGGCCTGTACACAGGGATGAGAGCTTGGAATCACTGTTGAGGTCTGTACAGTGAGTGTACCAGCACCATCACCCACTCACAGAGGTGAGATGAACACTTCTAGGTGAGCTTCAGAGCTGGACTTGATGACCCATGTGGATCCCTTCCAGCTCAGAATATCCTGTGATTCTGTGGTTCTGATCTGTGTCCTGGGGACCAGCCATCTCTGCTTGGAGCAAGCCTTACCACATAGCATTGGAGTTGGAAGAGCAGCCCCAAACCCTTTACTTCTCTCCCTCCTGGGTACCAGAACTGCTCTGCTTTACCCTTTGGGATAGCTGCCCATGACCGTGAATCCACTGCCTCCACGACCACGGCTGTTTGTGACCACGCTTTCCTGAAACAAAAACAACTAGCACCATTTTTATGGAGCAGTGCTGGCAATAAATATCTCCACTTTTCCCAGGCTTTTGTTTTGCTTTATCTGTTGAATATGTGTTAGATAAAGCAAATCAGACCTATTAAAGCTCTGCTTTATCTTTATTTATTGGCAAATGCTGTTGAATCCCACATTAGTTTCTAACTGTGCAAACAATTTTGGTTTTGGTTTTCTGTTTAACAAAATAATCAGCCAGTAACAGCACGTGCTGGAGTGGTGCTGTTCTGTAATTTAGCAGTGCTAAATAGGATTCAGAAGCCGATGGTGCAGCCTTTTGCAATAGGTGATTTAGTATTTTAATGCCTCTTCTGCTAGTCTCTTGTATAAGGAATAACAGGAAATGGCGGTGACATATCAGAACCTGCATTTCACTGCAAACCGCTTAAGTTAAGGGCCACTGAAGTGTGACTAATTGCCTGATATTACTATGCCAGGTCTGTCACGTCAAGATGAAATAAATTAGATGTCCATCATTACAGGATGAGCTATAGACTCATTAGGAAGTACTGTCTCAGTGCACTGGACACAACAGTGTAGGACACGTTTAGCTTGGCTTGTTTTTTCCTCCCTATGTGTAAACAACCCATGCCTGCTTTCCTCCAGAAAGGATAATTACTATTAGATGAGAAACATGGGCTTTTTGCTAGTCTGGGACAGTATTTGTGGCACAAGTAATCAACATTAATAAATCCTTTCTTTATCAATACTTTAACCTTGTTAATGTGCCTTCAGTATTGAGGATGGGTAAGGCTGCTCTATCCCATGCCTTCAGGTATCTTTTAATCTGTATAAATCTTGATGCTGTGTATTGAGGATGGTCCAGTAAGACTGACAATGCTGTCAGTGTTTGAGATCTAATGTATCAGCAGCCTCTAAGCTGAGCCCCTGCACAATGTATTTAAAACTTGTTCAATCTCCTTCCTACAAGGCTCCTGAGAAGGACCCATCCCCTTCACACTTCAGAACTCTCTGTTGTATCAAAAGCAACAAGTGGGAGCAGTGTTTGAAGTCCATAAAAAAGCCTGTTTGGAAGATTTTTGTCTTTTTGGTTGTTTGACAGTCCTTTAGATCACGTGGCTACATGTGATGACATCTTATAGTCACATGGTCCACACTTTCCTGAAGATATTTACCAGACTGCTAAGTCTAACTCTAGATATGGAATTAGCCTGATATTTGCAGAGCACCCACAAAGATAAGAGAAATGAAAAGAGATTAACAATAATGAAAACTGAGTACCATGCTCAGGTATCCATAGCTGGAGAACAGTATTTGGCAAAACAGAGAGACTGTTCTGGCAGCAAACATTCAGATGAGATTGCATGCAACATTTCAGATCCAGGAGAGGAAAATTCAGGCTGTAGCTTGGACTGAATTTTGGCAAAGCATGTGGTTTTCAGAAAGAATCTTCTCCTTGCATAAGGATTAAAGAATTCATCATCATCAGACTACAAGACTCTGTTTATCTGTCCCGACCTGGCACACACTGAGAAAAAATGCACAGGGGCAACTAATTTACATTCCCTGGGGTATAGATTGGTACAGCTCCAGTGAAGTCAGTGATTTTGCACTTGTTGAAGAAAACCCTGTGACAGCTAGTCAGTGATGGTGAATACACATCCAAATCAGCATAATCAGTACTGCCCATAGGAATGAATGTCACCCTTGAGAATCTGTGATTTGATTGTAGATACTCCCAAAAACCCAGGACACAAAAAGACAGTAGGGCTTCCTGACATCTCTCAGAATAGGCTGAGGAATAGGCCATAAGGAATAACTGCACCTTCATGTACAGGCTTTTATACTTTTTCTTATGTCCACCGAGGCCATCAGTTGGTCTCTGCCCATTGACATCAAGCTAGTCCTAGGAGAGATGTGTTAAATCTAAGAAAAGGACAATAGAAATGGCAGTTAACATTACTGAGGGAAAATTCAGTTTGGCTTGGAGCAGAAGAAGCATCCTGATCAGGCCAGATGAACTATTATAAGTGCAGTTAAAGATATATTGCTGGAGTTACAGCTGTATCAGAAAAGGAAGGAATTTTCCTGTGTCAGGAATTAGAAGGTCTTTCAGAGGGCAAGCAGCTTGCCTTAAGACACTCAACAAGAAATGCTGGATTCAGAACTGAACTCTCAAATGTTTCCTCCAAGGTGGCCATTTAGACCTTGCAGTCTGTCTTGCCAGTGGACAAGTCGATAATTAATTAATATTCCTGTTACAGGAACATATAAGGACTAAAATATCAGAGGATTAACTAGCATTGTGAAAGAAAGTTGATTCTTACCTTCATAGCCTAATACAAACTGTAAATGACCTTATACTTTGATCTATATTTCTACCAATGCCCTTTGGAGCTGATTTGCCCCACCATCCTCTGCTGATGCTCTGTGTTGTCCCAGCCACATTCTGAATAAAATTGCCAAGGCTTGACAGAGAAACACCACATCCAGTGTCTGAAATCACCCATTTGGCTTTCACTACTGCTGTGGAAGTCACAGGTCTCAAAGGTGCTCTCTGTCATAGCTGCTGGACCCATGCAGAAGTTTTGGATACAGCTGTTTAGGATACAGCTGTTTTGGTGGCAGAACTGAGTCCCTATTGTAGTGTAATTGCCAAATCCTCTCCTCTGCTCCAGCCCACAAATTCTAGTCTCTGTCTCAGCCACTTTTCTGTGCCTGGAAGTCTTCTGGGTCCAGTGCCTTGTCAACCTGTGCAACTTCTTACTGCCTAATTATCTGTTCCAGTATAATCATGAAACCTTTTAACATTTTTCTTTCTCTCCAAGGAAAATAGATCTCAATCACTAGAAAATGACCTTCAAACTGTAAATGACCTAATGAATCTTTGAGTAATATTGCGAACAAAAATCTTTGAGTAATATCAGTTTCATCTGCACTTTTCCATTGTCATGTCTTGAAGTCTCATTAGTTGCTGGAAATTTCTTGGGGTTTAAAAGAATTTCTTTGTGTTTATCTTAATTTTCTTGGCAATGTCTGTACTGTTTATAAATTTAATTAAACTACCTTTATCAACTCCATCCTTGCCTCCCCCCTCTGCTGCATTCAGAATAATGCCAGAAATTGTTGTCATAAATCATTTGAAGATCCTTTATTCATTTGCTTTGGTCTCCTGAGGTCTCCAGCAGTACATGCAAACTCAGTGCGTTTCATTTCTTGGAAGGACTGTTTCATTTTCCTTCCCATGAGGAGGAATGAGGGAGCTCCTTACAAGCTGGCACAGAAAAACCTTAGAAGGTGAAACTGGGAGTGGTGTTCCCTGCTTGTCACATGGAAAGCACAGGGAGAGGTTGTCAGAGTGCAGGGGAAGCCACACAGCAAGAAGTGCCAGCGGGGAGGGATGGCCTCACCATGTCCTTTGCCTGACTGCTCCCAGATGCAGCTTTCTGAGCAGCTCATCGCTTGGGTTTTTATCTTTTAGTATTAAATGGAGGAGAAACGTGCTCAAAATGATGTAAAGCAAGGGCACACTCTTGCAGTCAGGGGCATTATTTTATATTCCTCTGCTGTAGCATCTTTACTATCAGTTTGAACATTTTTTTTTTTCAGCACCTCACCCCAGCGATTTTTCAGGGAAACTTGCTGTTTCTTTAACTGGTCTGGGTAAAACTGCAAGTGCAGGCTCCCCTGGATTTAGAGACGTGTGTGTCCTGCTTGCATGAGGACAAAGAGCCCTGAGGTTGTTTGCAGGACCAGGTGTTCCTTGGGATTGCAGACCATATTACCACTTGAGCCAAATCAATCTCAGTTATTCTCAGAGAAGTGACCCTTAAAATTCAATTCTTTTGAATTCCCTCTTAGGTTTTCACTTTTATTTAACTCACAGGCCTAATAAAATTATAATCATGGCTTCCTAGTATTATTCCCCTTTATTCTGTGTATCCTCTCCTTTAATAGTTTCTTAATTCCCTGCAATTAAAAAGTCTTCCACATTTATGTCCTTGCTCTGTATGTCTAACTTCTAGCTTCTACCATCACTATATTACACTGAATTGTTGGGTTAATGTCCATTTCCCTTGGTAAGCTGGAAAATAAATACTGAAGCATTTGGGTCATGTACTGGAGAAGGGTTGTGATTCTAGACAGATCCTGAACTAAAACTAGAACTTTAAACAGAATTCACCTTTTCATTTGTTAAGGTTTCATTCTGTCTTTCCTTTGAAACACTAAAATACTGTTTTTAAGGTAAGTCCCAGGAAAGTTCCTCTGTTCTAGACAGAAACTCGTCCAAGAAAGCAGCTCAGGAAATTCCTGTGCATTCTTTGAGTCAGACTGGCAAAGAGGAAGATGTGCTGCAAGGACACCTGATTTAACCTCTCTGGCAATCCCTGTGCTATCAGTGCCAGGTAATCCCAAAGTAGCTTAATTGTAAAACTGTCTGAAGAAAAGAAGAAAAGCATCTTTTCCCTGATGATGTTATGGCATTGTGCTCTATCACATCTAAAGAGATTTCAGAATGTTATTTCTTGCAGTAGTCAGACATGAGTCTGTGTGTGGGGATTTTCCTCTAGAATCAAAATCCATTTACACTGGGTCCATCTCCCAAATGCAACCACCTTGCTAGGGCAAGGCTTGCTGGTCTCTTCTGTAGACACTGAAAACACAACTACAGAGTTTCACACTGACTGACCGATGGACCCAGTGCTGCAGCTCTTATTTCCTATTTTGAAAACTTAGATGGCAGGAAAGACTTCATCAGACATCCTGGATGTGAATAAATTCCCTCCTTACACCACACACTCTGATCTTGAGTTTTTATACACATGTGTTTCAAAAATTGCTGCTTTATCTGAATTATTTCTTCATCTGAATTTCTTCACAGGTAATTCCCAATAAATACCATACTAGATACATCCTAGGATTTAAAACACACTCTGGAAAGCCTGGAAACTCCCCTTTCTCCTCTGGAGACAGGAGCCTGTGAAAAAGGAAAGAAACACTTGAGATTAAATATAAAGATTCCAGTTTCACAAAATAATTTGACTGTAGAACATCCACATTTCTGTAAAGTCTGCAGTACTACTTGTGCTTCTTCTTTCTCTTTGCTTTTTAAATCAAGCTTGTTGAAGGGAGCAAAGGGAGGATATAGTATCTCAAAAATTCTATTTTCTTGAAACAGTTCAAAGTAATTGTGCATTGATTCCTTAGAGAAAAAAGAAATGCTATTTATCAATTGATTTTAAAAGCTAGAAAGCAGTGGTTTGAGATCACTTGCTGGGTAAAGAAGATGAGGATTGAAAATACCGGAATAATAAACAGCCATGGGTTGATCACACAGATGTGAGGTAGACAGTCAATGTCCTCCAGCAGTGCAGATTTTCTGCTGATGCAGCTCTAACTGGGAATAAAACTGCCTCAGCCATTAAACCAAGTCTGTGCCTTCAGAGGGATGCTACAAACCCTCTAACAGAGGTTAGGACAGAAAAAACAAGCCATTTCAGGGCATTTTCAGTGAGCAGCTTAAAATTCACATTGCTTTTCATGTTCCTTGCACCCCAGACTTTATTTGGGAGACTGCTTGGATGCCCACAGCCAGCTGCAGTTCTGCACACAAGCTCACTGGACTCGTGCCTGCTACTCTTAAGCATCTGATGGAACTTGGGGAAAACACATCAAGCTAGAATAAACCTGAAAAAGGAATTATTAGATTAATTTAGTCCACACGTCATGGTCCATCATGCTTTTTATCAGGAGAACCTGTGGAATATCAGGATCACCTGCATGACCCCAACATTTATTCCCACTACAGGAAAGCCTGCTGACCACTCTGCTGCTCTTGGATGGTGAAAGGAAATTACAGAATGCAAAGGCTACCTCTTCTTCTCCCTGCCCTGGATTGTGACACCTGGTTGTGGTGGAGGAGCACCTCCTGGGAATGTGCACATCCAGGGGATCAGCTCCTGCTCCAGAAAGCTGCAGGGGACACCCATGGGAGAGAGGAGCTTCTCCTGGAATATTTAGCCAAGGGCCTGTGTGAGTTTTTCTCCTTTGCTTCAGCTGGTCTAACTTGAATATGAGCAGAGGTATCCTCTGATCCCATCAACAGCTCCTCCAAACACCTGAGGAGAGCTGATCTGGCACTGTGAGTTACACAGAGCTCCCCACTCCCACCAAGCTGGGCAAGTTGCTGTTTCTGTGGTGAGTAATTGCCACACCCAGTGCTGCAATCAAGAAGATAACAGCTTGTTCACCCTCACCTCTTTCTCCTAAGAGCAATATTGGTGCTGCTCTTCTTGCTCTGGGCAAACCTTGTTTTGTGACTGATTTGCAGGAGTAGCTCAGTGTAAGGTGGTGCTGAGCTCCTGCTTTCGGCTCCCTGCATTAGTAAATCCTCTCTAAGGTGATCACAGACAGGTCTGTCCAATGTTTAGCATCACATAAAGATTGTGAAGAAGCACTGTTTTCATAGCATCACCGTGGCATTTTCATATGAAAAGGAAAATAACTCCCTTGTGGCTACAATATTTTGTTACAAAATCTCGAGGGTTTGAATGAAAGAGCTATAAAGTTGATAGGAAGTAACATCCAAGGGACCTGTGAAGCTGCACAGTAATAATAATAATAATCAGACAACACTCTTTTCCCCATGCATTCAAATTGTCCATTCTTGCTTTGGTAGGATTATTTTATGTGGGCCTTTTCTCTTGCTTCAGTTTAGAAGTGACTGAAAGAAACAGCACTGTGCAAGAGGTTATTATTTTTTGCGTAGAGCGACAGTTTACAATTCAAGAGAAATAATTTCTACTTACAAAATAATTGCTGGGTACTAAACATTTTATCGTGTACAATTTGTAACACCATCTCGTGTAAAAACTCAGAACATATTTTCTCTGTATCATTGATGAATTTCAATAAACTATTCTCACTATCACCTTTTAAATGTTACAGAGTTGCTCAGTTCGTTATGTGGCAATGTCTCTGCTTGGAACAGCACATACCCAATTATTTTAAATGTAATTTTATTAAACATTATAGCAACTCTGGAAAACACACGCACTCTTTCTCTTGTGAAATGTATCAGCTTTTGGTCACCGCTTTATAAGGAAGATTTTAAACTATTAAAGAGTGTTTAAAGGAAGGCCACTAGGATGGTGAAGGCTTTGAGGGGAAGCTGTGTGAGGAGCAGCTGAGGGCACTTGATCTGTTGAGCCTGGAGGAGACTGAGGGGAGACCTCACTGCAGTTACAAGTCCTGGTGAGGGGCAGAGGAGGGGCAGGCACTGAGCTCTGTTCTGTGGTGACAGTGACAGGACCCGAGGGAACAGCCTGAAGTTGTGTCAGCGGAGGTTTAGGTTGGATTAGGAAAAGGTTCTTCCCCCAGAGGTGGCTGGGCACTGGAACAGCTCCCCAGGGCAGTGGTCACAGCAGCAGCCTGGCAGAGCTCAAGAAGCATTTGGTCAATACTCTCAGGTTCAGGGTGTGAGACTTGGGGATGGTGCTGTGCAGGGCCAGAAGTTGGACTTGATGATCCAGGTGGGTCCCTTCCAACACAGAATGTTCTGTGATCCTGTGATTCTATGACCTTCTCTCCAAAAATCTGAAAAAAATGAACACTGCTGATACATGTTAAATTTCTGATTGTCACTAAGAACTGTTGAGTTTACAATTAAAGTTTTACATTTCAAGGTAAGAAAAAAAATAAAGATTGAAATGCATAATTATCCAGTGCATCCACAGTCAGGAGATGACTTCCCAACAACTTCAGCATCTCTGGTGCAGAGTCTCTGAAAAAATCCAAACAGTCGGTGTGGGACATATCAGGTGCTTTCCTTCCCTTGAAAGCTGGCTGCAACTGCAAGTCCTGTCCTCAGCTGGAAACCTAGTCCATTCTTGGCAGAAAAGTCTTGCTTTCAGCTGTGTCTTAATAACTTTAACTAAAAGTGACCTTCAACATATTTTTGGCAGAACAGCCAAAAGCTCAGTGTTAGCCTTGAACTGCTTGTTATTGCCTTGATGAAGAAGGAGCAGAGGATTGCACACAATCCTCGCTTTACACTTCCATGTAATCCTTGGAATCTAGAAAAAAAATCACACATATAGCATTATACATAGACCCTGCAACAGAGTGGTGGCCTTGGATTTATCCTTGTGGGTAGATTCCTCATAGACATGTGTGTCTGTAAGCTGAGCATTAATCTCACACTTCCCCTACTATATCAGCTGGGTGGCTGAGAGAGGCACAGATGGGAAACAGGAGCAGGGAAAATCAATAGTGTGATTTGGGCAGGAGAAATCAATGCAACAATGCAGCGAAAAGGACTGAATATAGCAGTGTGGACGGAGGTAATCAATAAAAAATACATGTGCTTTTCTGATGCATGGTGAGCCAACAGGTCCAAATAGGACATAAGACTAACCTGAACTTTTATTTGAATCCAATACAAACTGGATATTTGGGAAGGTCCAATTGAGCTGGTTTTATATGCCCAGGCACAATTTTTCCACCTTCTGTTTTTGCTTTACCCTCATGTTTCTGATCCTAGGTTTCGCCTAACTCTGTATGCACAAATGACAAAGTGTTCAACATCTTGAAAGAAAAAATAGATTTCTACCACAACCTGATAGATTTAGCTGATCTGGTTAGATTGAATGTTGTTTATTCTGATAGATGCTGCTGATTGCTGCCTGTGAATCTTCAGGTGTATTTTCTTCTCTGTTTTCATAATGAAATAAAAGTCTTCCCCAGTTCACTTTTCTGACCAGAGCTGGATTTCCATCTCTGGTCATATTTTTGTTTTGGTTACAAGTTTGCCTGCAACTTGGTGAAAAGGAAGCCCATGTATTACCTGTGAAGGGGAACTGTGCCTTAACCAGGCCATGAGTCAAGTCCTATTTGCTACCTGCTTTTGATGTGCTATATTTATTTTCTGGGAACATTCTGCCCAGCCTTACCTTCTGGCTTGGACTCTCTATAATGCCACAGTTTTCTTTGTTTACTTTTCCCTTGGGCAGTTCTAAAGCAGGTATAACATCAAAATTGATTTCTCCATGAAGGAACACTCCCTACTCTTTTTTTTGTTTTTGTTTTTTTTTGCAATATTATGACATAGTTTTTATCCCTTGCACAAAACTCCCAACTTTTTCCCACATTAGTTGAAAATTTTTTTCTGTTTTGGTAGTGGGTGCAGGATATTTATATTTTAGCCCTGGTGTTACAGGTTTCTGAAATTATAAGATACCATGCCAATAAACTACATATCTGATCCCACTTCTGCTGCATCCTTAAGTATATTTAGCTCGACTGCTGCAGTTTCCATTCCTGTACACTTTGTAGTGCCCAAGCAGTGTTCTACCCAACTATTACAATGCTAACACTCAACAGTGCAAGATTTGAACTTCTTGTTTTAAAAAGCCCCTGGTATCACCCACCAGCAGCCAGAGCTCCTCCCAAAGTGGTCCTTATGAAAGCAAGTCAGCAATGCTCTCCAGCTGCTGGGGAGCTCTCACAAGGCCTGATGGCACTGAGACTCACTGCTGTGCTCTGGCTTTGCTGTCCTGCTTGACTTTCCCCAGCCCTCAGCATCCTCAGGCTCTTCTGCAGGAACCCAGAAGAGATTGCATAATTGTCCCCTCCATGCCAGGTCATGGGAGTTGAAGCTTCCCAGGGATCTCTGTAGCTCACAGGAGTCGTCTCAATAGGATAATGCTGAGGGACATGGGGTGTCAATTGGGTTGCCTACAGGGGATGTTACACTTCTGGTACAGTTAGTTAACTAAAATTTGACAGATCTGATGACCAAGGGCATTTTTTCCCCTGCGGCATGGTAGAACTGCCAGAAGGGCTTAAATCTTTGTTTGCAAAGAAAAACAGAGATGTGGTGTTGCCTCTGCTGTAGCTGGCACTAATAATCACCTCTGGACAGGCTGGTTCAGCAGACACTGCAAAAGCTAGGACAGGACTTGTGCCTGCACTCAGGGAGAACCCCAGGACAGAAGGCTTCACAGGAGGTGGTTTTTTTTGCAATGCTGCATATTCTCCCAATCCTCAAATTTATTTTCAAAGTCCTTAGAAATATTAATAACTTGTCCGATTCAGAAAGCACTTTGCTGTGCTGATATTTGTATCCTCAGGAAAAGAGTTGCACGCTGCCGAACTGATGCCACTTCCTAATTTAAATGTGTGTTTTCTGCATTTTAATGCATCTTCTGACCATGTTCATGTATCTCTGAACCACATTTGATGACTTAGCAGGGGCTGGTGCATGGTGAGGGGTAAGGAAGGGCAAGGGGACAAGCAGAGAGAGCCATGGACAGCACATGGCAATAGCAGACAGACCTGCCAAGGGAAACCTTGGCCCCAGTTTCAGGGCCTTTCTTAAGTTTGAAGGGTCTGACTTAAGTCTGAACTTAAGTTTGAACCTTTCCAGGGAAAAGTGGGAGCAAGAGAGCAAGGTCCATCACTTCAGCATGCCTTGCCATGGGGCTGCAACATGTCCCAGATGTAAGGTTTGGGCCTGGGGGATTGGGAGTGGAGCTGCATCCCTGGCATGGAGGTGTCCAGCTAAAGCAAAGCTGCCTGTAAACCCCAGCCCCACAGGCTGGACTGCAGGCAGAGGAGAAGATTCTTCTTTCCCTCTTAACTCAGAGGCCCTCAGAAGGTCTGGGAAAACTGAATTTCCTGGCTTTAGACTTTGCAGTCTGACAGATGCTTTTTGAAGCTCCCTAAAGGCCTGTTCACAGCTTCCTCCACTGAGCTCCCATTGTGGCAATGTTCAAGTGGCACCACTTTTCCAGCAAGATAAATGCCTTCACTGGGACAACCGGGGGAAAAAATGTCAATTATAATTAAAAATAACCTCTTCATTTTCAAATGCATGTCACAGGTTGGGGAGGAAAACTCAGAAGTGTTTCTTGCTGATTTGCACTTCTAGATTTCCACAGAGAGTCAAAAGCATTTGTGGGTGTTCTTCACAGATTTTGCTCCTCTGTGAAGATGTGTATAATAGGGGCATAATTATAAATGTGAAAATGCAATGTTGGGATCCAAGGGGTAATGCTTCACAGGAGTGTAGGACAAGATCCAGGTCTCATCTCATCCACAGCCAATCCAGCAACTCACTCCCAAAGTCACTCTGGTGACTTCCTTGAAATTAAAGATTTGCATTGCTGTAACTGAGGAGACAATTGTGCCCACAACTTTAAATCACAGCTTTGGCATTAGTGCTAGAGGTCCAATTCCAAGGCTGTCAGAAGAGGATTTCAAGGTTCTATTTATTGTCTAGGAAAGAAGGTTGCCCTTTCAGAGAACGTCAGCCTGACTTTCAATTTTTTCATCTTCCTTGGACATTTGCAGAAGTAAAGGAGACTTAGAAACAGGGAACTGTGGAATCTTTAACATAGGGGGAGCTGCTCCAAAGTGATGATAAGCTGCAACTACTGGAAATGAGAGCGAGTGGGGAATGGAATGAAGGTTTCAGTTTCTTTATTTTCATAAATTAGAGGATTTACTATTAAAAATTTTACTTCTTCTGTCAGATGTTCTATGCCAAAGACCAGTACTGAGCAAATAATTGAAGCTAATTCAAGAAAGTTCCCAAAGTCCGTCAAATATGCACTCCCTACTGTGTATATTTTGTGAGTCACATTCAAGTAAAGTAAATGGAGCTGCGTAATGTTGGCTTTGACCCCACATAGGAATTTACATTGTCGTGGTTTAATTTTCCCACTGTGTGTTTGTGAAAGTTGCCTGGGGGTTGCTTTATTTTAGCTGGGGTGCTGACAAGGAAGGGAAGTGTAACGCAAGCAAAGCAGCCAACGTTCACAAATGTGATATATATGCTGAAGTCAGGAGATCTTTTCTCACTCTGGGTTTTAAAGCACTGTATGTAATGTTCATGTCACTCAGCCTAGATGAAATACTTATCTCAAGGGGTCACGATTTTAAACTCATTTTAAATGACTTTAAATTTGGACTGGCTGAGGGGCTTTCCTGCTGTTTTTCCTTTTAGTGAATGACATTTGCATGGAAGTCTTTCTATTAAGGTTTGCTCAAGCAAAAAAAAAAAAAGATCTAACTCAGTTCAGAGGATATTTATGTTGAGGTAAAGGTTGACCTTGATCAAGGTTTATTGCAGTTTTTGACCTTTAGCTGTTTTTGAAATATTTAATTGTTTAGAACACTGGTCTGAATTAATGAATGTTTTCTGGACATTCTCCTTTTCCCTCTTTCCTCTCAGGTAAATTTTGACCTCAAGGCCTTTCTGGGAAGATTTGTATCAAGAAAGAACTGCTCTGTGTAACAGGGATGAATTCTGCAGCATTTAACCTGTTACTGTGAACAACAGGATGCCCCTGGTTTTGCATTTTAATCATATTTCTGCCTTCCTCACTAGTTAAAGATGCATAGATGTGCCAGGGGACTCAGGAAAAAGGCTGAGATCATGTATTAGAATTCAGTGCCACAACACACTCTTTAGTCAATACAATTTAGGAAATCACAACAGAAGACATATGGCAAACTCTTCCTCCCTCTTTTAACTTCCCTGCCCCACATTCCACCATCCTGATTTCTGGGCTTGCTCAGTTCAAGTGCCTCTGAGAGGAGGTGTGGAAAACACACAGCCTGAGTTCAGGGGAGTTGTCACATCCCCCTGCCCTTGGGATGTGCACGGCCAGTGCTGACCTCAGGCACGCAGCTCTGCCACCCAGGAGAAAGAGAAGAGGAGGATGGAGGAGTGAGTTCATGCACGTGGCTCTCACTTCTGGAGGCCTGGCTTGCTTCAAACTTGAAGTACACTTTGCGAGTGAAACTAGTCTGAGTCACATCACACCAGCTTCAGCTGACACATCTCCATCAAAAGATGACACATAGTTTATTCCCCCTGTCCAGGGAAAACTGTCAGTGCTGAGTGGGGAAAAAAATGAGAAGAAAAATAGAAAGCTTTTGATACACAGGTCAAAAGGGATTATGGTGGAGGCCATCTCTATCCATATGGATGACTGGAAGGTAATCATTAGTCAGCATGGATTCACTAAAGGTAAATCATGCTTGGCCACCCTGATTTTCTTCTACAATGAAACAACTACCTGGATGGATGAGGGGAGAGCAGAAGATGTTGTCTGCTTCAACTTCAGCAAGGCCCTGACACTGTCCCTCACAGCATCCTCATTCACAAACACAGGAGAGGACAGTGAGGTGGATTGAGAACTGGCTGCATGGCAGATCCCAGAGGTTGGTAATCAGTGGCACAGAGTCCACTCGGAGGCCTGTCACCAGTGCTGTCCCCCAAGGTTCAACACTGGNGGCTGGGGCTGACCTGCTGGGGAGCAGATCTGGGGACAAGGACCTGGGGGTCCTGGTGGACAATGAGCTGCTCCTGAGCCAGCACCGTGTCCCTGTGGCCAGGAAGGCCAATGGGATCCTGGGGTGCGTTAGGAAGAGCACTGCCAGCGGGTCAGGAATGGGATCCTGCTGCTCTGCTCAGCCCTGGTGAGAATCACTTGGAGTGCTGTGTTCAGTTCTGGGCTCCTCAGGACAGGAGAGACATGGAGCTCCTGGAGTGGGGTGAGCAGAGAATGGCAAAGATGATGAAGGGACTGGAGCATCTCTCTGAGGAAAGGCTGAGGGAGCTGGGCCTGTTCAACCTTGAGATATCTGAAAGGGCATCTCATCCCTGTCTGTCTCTGTCTGCAGGGAAGGGTGAGGGGATGGGCCAGGCTCTATTTGGTGAGGCCCAGCAATGGGACAGGAGGAAGGGGCAGAAACTCGAAGACTGTACACCTTGAGATGTTGCACAATAAACCAACAGGTGACCACCAAAAGGAGTCCTTTGCTGGTTTTGGGCTGTGTCATTCCCTTGAAGGCTGGGCTGGAGGGTGGGCTGAGAGTCTCCAGGCTCCTGGAGTGCCCAGCAGTGCTGCTTTACCACCTCTGTGGTGAGTAATGCCCACCAGCAGCACCCACTGTCTCTGGGGCCACCAGAGCTCTGCTGGCTCTGTGTGGGGCACGATGGAGGTGTGGGTTCACAGCCCTGAGCTGCATGTGATGGAGTGGTGCCATCAGGGAGAAGAGACACTGGGTCTTCGAGAAATCTCCACGGTCAGCTGAGGAGGAGAGTGGAAAAAGTACCTGGGAAAAGTACATCTCACATTTGAACCATCTCTGGGGACTGCAGGGGTCTGCTGAAGGGGCACACGGTGTTCTGCTTCACCCACTGAGCACCACCTCGATTCATGTCTGAGTACATGAGAAAATGAGGTTTAACTAATCTACCACTTAAAGGCATAACTGCTAAAATAATAGCATTTTGATGGAGCAAAGGTTATCTGTTCTGGAATGGCAGATATCCCTCAGTGACTCTGCTGATGAAAGGCACAGTCAGCAAAAGCTTTGAGAGGCTCAGGAGTGCTCACTCTCTCCCTCTCTCAAGCAGTCTGTCGGCTATTTATGGCATTTCCCTTATCTCCCAGCAAAATTAATTTTACCACATACATTACATAAGATGCTTTTGTCTCAGACCAATGAGCTTCCCATCCCCCCCAAAGGACACCTGGTATTTGTGGGGCTTCTTTGAACTGGGGAAAAATATTGTGGAGGTTCTATGCAGAGAAGCACTGGGGAGAATATCAGTGTGTGGCCCCTTCACACCTCTCTGAGATTTGCATGGCTTCTTTGTGCTGCTTATAAGTGAGAAGAGAATTCTTTTGCCAATCCCATAAACTCAGCCTTTGATCTGAAAATCAATTGGCGTTCTTTTGCTTCTTATACCTCCAAAGGTATTTAAAAATCTGTTGCCAGAATTGTGCTGACAATTTAGCTTTAGACCATGGTAAGCTCAGCCCTATTCATACTTTTTGAAATGAAAAGCAGGTGGTAGCAATATACATATGTGTTGGGGATTTTTTTTTTCTTGTAAAATAGACAGAGGTTTCTTAAAGATGTGTTTTGGGAAGATGGAGAAGTAAGTCTTAATTCTTTGTGGTGCATCTCCTTTGTGCTAATGTATCAAAGAACAGCTACTGCAAAACCAGCCTCCCCAGATGCTCCAGGGCTTGCATAGGAAGATGCTGTTTGCACTTGGGCAGTGAGGATTTCTCAGTGCCACTTATTTCCTACTCAGTGCATCAGGACTGTGATGGAAACAAACTGTTTGGCAGAGGATCTTGACTATCAAGGAATGAGGGCAGGAGGAGAGCAGGAAACTACTCAGATTAGCATAGCTTTACATAGTTATGGGGTTCAAGTAGATATCAGCATTTTGGGGCAGGAGAGGGAGCACTGGATCCCTCAGACACTCCTGTCTTTCCTGTACAGCTGGACTGTGAAGGATGACATTGTTTCATTGAGACAGCTGCAGTGCAGCCAAGCTGCATGTACTTAAACCCAGCTTGTGCTGCTTTCACTGTGGGAGAGGAATCACTCTTCCTTTGCATTTTCCTCCTGTGCTGTAGGGCTAATACACTCATATAAGTTGTAGGTTACTATTTCTTTAGTGTTTGGGCACCTCCACACGCAGTACCAGCACAGTGATACACAACCAGAATAAAGACACCCCATCATGAGCTAGGCTGGTGTTACACTTCATGAATGTTAAAATTCTTCTCATGGCCAATTAATTTCTGACTGCGTTGTGGTCTTTAATTTTTTCACTGAGCTGTGATTTACCTGATGGAAGAGGATACCAGTGCTGTTAAATGCTGCCATGTCATGGAAAGGTTTCCTCAGAGAAAACCTGTGCAGCACTTCTGAGACAGGCAGCCTCCAGATCCATGCCTTGAGATATGGAAGTTTGTTCTAGGAACAGTTCCCAGAGCTGTTGCCTGCATTATCCCTGAGGAAAGAAAGTGCCTGTTTCAGTCAAGAACCAGTAATGTCTTACCTGTTTTGGTGACACTTAGCACGTTTGTTAATGTACAACTCAATAGAAATGCAGATTCAGTGGGCAGATGTAGCTCATGCTGAAAGGTGCACATTGAGTCATCAAAGGCTGTGAAGGGATGGATTATACAAGGAATTGTTAAACAGTCACATGAGTCCTCCTATTACAAGGTGACATGTGTGACTTAAAAACAAATGAGCTGATTCTTAGTTCGGTTACAGGAGTGCCAGGACCACCCCCTGCTTGAGCCAAAGATAAATACATTTCAGAGGGGAAGGCATAGATTTGGAGAGGACATGGCAGGTTAACTCAGTCTAGGGCTACCTTCGATGCTGTTCAGACTTCTGGAGACACTTCTTGTTGCTCTCTGCACCAGCCAAAAAGTTTTTCAAGCCATTAGAAAGAATCAAAATTTTCTTATTGAAATATTTCCACCAGAAAACACCCTTTTCATAAGCCTCAGAATTTACACATGGAAATTTCTCATTTCCCCCCAAAATTCAGATCCTTCACCAAGAATGTCAGAAATGCCTACCTTTCTCAGGGACTCTTTGATTTCACTATTTTGTTGGAGAAGAAAAAGGAATATTAATAGGAATACTCTAAGCATATGGAGATGCTTGGAAATAAAAACAGAAGTAACAAAAGTTGTGTTATAGCTCTCAGACTGGAATTTTCCTGGAGTGCCTTCTTATGAAATACTTTTTGGTTATTACTTTATGTCCAAAAGAAAATCCAAAAAATATATTCATTATAAACAAATGTTTGGTTTGTTTTTGCAAGACTGGATTTATTTTTCCAAACCTTTCCTCTGGTTGCTTTCTTCATCCACTTCTCTGGATATTGCCAATGGCTTTTTTTTTTTTTTGTCCTCAATGCCTAATGCCTGGACCTGCTTTCATAATTCTGTCATTAGTCTTCTGCTCGTTCTCTCTTCAAACACGCTTTGCAAAAAGCTAATCTTCCCTCACAAAGGACTGAACCTAAAAATAGGAAGACTGGTACTGCTTTCTGTGATAATACACTGAGTGTGACTCTCTGACTATATTACTGCAATCACTATCTTTCATTCTCATTAACCCTGCATCATGAGTCCTCTTGTCTTACTTTGTCTAGTTTTAGTCCAGCTCGAGTCTACAAATCTCCACTCAACTTTGCAGCTCTGATGTAAGTAATTCACTGAAGCCAAACAACACTAATTAAAAATCTATGTTTTATGCCACCAGACTGTTTTCTCCCTGGAGAGAGCATCAGGACTGTTTTCCAGGAAAGCACTCCACATTTTAGTGGCACTGTATAAATACTTATTTTAAGAACTGATTTGAAGATAACTATCATGTTATTTACTCTTACAAAGAAGAAGTACCTTTAACTATGTTGGCTGGCTCTAGACAAGCACAGGTCTGAGCAACTAAGCATGTTGTGCATGCTCAGGATCCAGAGCTGCATTTTACAGATGGCACCTATATTAGCAAGAAGCAAACTTCAAATCCTCAATAGTCACATCCTTGATGCTTAGGATTGCTTTGGATGCATCCAAACACCTCCCTTCCAGCTAACACCCATTTGTTAGAACTGCTGCCTCGACAGCCACCCTGCTGTCCCTTTATCTTAGAGACCAGCATGAAAATAAATCCTCTGTACTGTTTCATTTCTGAAAAAAAATAGATTTAGGTTACTGCTGTGTTAATCTTAAATACTCCTGTCCCCCAGGGGGGCTGGCAGCCTCAGGACAGGCAGAGAAAGCTCTGCTGCAGCACTGTCATCCAGGAGAGCTGTGGCTCTGTCCTTGCTCACTGCGTCTCAGAGATGTCCCCGAGTCAGGAGATCACCCACAGCAAGTGGTGTCTTCCTTATCACAGGACAGCTCGTCAGAGGGCTTGGGTACCACAAACTACGACTGTCAGGGGGGTGTTCTTCTCTGGACCTTGACTCCTGGCCCGGCTGTGTTCCTTGTTTCAGTGTCCCATGTCCCGAAAAGATGAAATGAGGCTTCTTTCTGCTGTTTCAAAGCTTGTTTATTTTTTGTTCTTATCAAAGTTTCAGAGGCACAGACTGTGCTGTGACCTCCAGGAACACGAGGGCAGAATGGCAATGGCTACCCAAAGCAGGTAGCTTTTATATCTATTATCAACCAGTTAGAAAACTTTACATATCTTGTTTTGTTCCCAAAACCAGTGAATATCAACCTTATTGATATGTCTCCTCTACACTAAATTCTATCTACCAATTAACAAGTCACAGGAACTCATGTCAGAGGGGAAAAGGAAGAGAAGGAGAAGAAAGAAGAAGATGAAGAAGGAGAGGCTGACGCCCTAGAATCTCCATGTTGGCTCTATATAATATATATAGCAAAACCTAAAAACTACAACTACACTCATCCAGAAGTGGAGGCAAATGCTCCCATGAGCTTAGTTCGCAGGCCAAGCCTTTTTTGAGGAGCTCTGAGGGTAAAACAAACACCCAGAAGAGCAGGAAAAGTTCCCAGGCTTTTCCTAGACTCCAACATACGACCAGAGGCATTAAGGAGGAAGGTTGGTAGCACACTCAGCAGCCCAGGATGAGCCAAGGAGGGAGACAAGAACAAATACTGTGTCAAAAGAAAGCTGAACCCTCCAGCCAAACCCAGGTCCCTGCACTCAGGCTTCCCCAGCGTTCGAAGGCAGAAGGTTCCTTGGAAAGGGAGAAGACAAGGGAAGATGGTGAAACAAGGAGACAACAGAGTGAGACCAGATGGACTGAACTGAGCCCCAGCTTCCAGTGGTGGCTTAAATCTGTCAGGGAAAATTTCTGGACATGACAATGCTCACAAGCCTGCGGAGGAAGGGAGAACAAATGCTGGAGTCTGCCTGAGGAGCAAAGAAACACAGCAGCTCCTCTCCTGGCTCAACGAGCTGAGAATAAAGCTGGGCTGTCAGTCACACAAGGATAGAGACAGCACAAGTAGGGGCAGCAGCCAGCTCCAGGATGTGAATTTACTTAGTGCTCTGGCTGAGCAGCCCCAGTGATGCAAATTGCCGTAGCTCTGATTAGTTAGGCTGCTAAACCAGATTTATAGATACCATATATTGCTATAGCAGCACAAAGCAGCCAGAGACTTTCGACAACATTTCATCCTTATGGCCTGATGCACAGACAATGTTTGCTTGGTTTTAGCCACTGTAACTGTGCCAGGTAGGAAATGTTTGCTACCAACTGGCTCACACAAATAAATCCTGAGTGTGGGCATGGCCACCTCGGCATAACAATTTGTCACAGCTATCTTCCTTACTCATTTCCTAGACTAGTATAAAGCACTTACTGGTGCAGCTGCATTAAAATTTAGAAGGTCAAAGAACTTGAACTGTACTGATGTAATACAGAATTTGTATACAACCATTGGGTTAGAACAATATAACTTTTCATCCTCAGAAAAAGTCTGAGCCCTGGAAATGCATCAGAGTTTTGCACAGTTTAGCAAGGCAAATAAAATATAGGGAGTAAGAAGAAAAACTGAAAAGACGAAAAAATTAACTCTGCAGGAATCTGTTTTTACTAGGTTAGAAAAATCTGTGTTTTCCATTTGTGTGATTACTGACTTTCTCTTTGGCTGCAGTTTTGAAAACATTTTTCTGTACCATCTTTATATCCTACAAAAAACATTGTCTTCAAACAAATATCTCAGAGGGTTTATAGAACTGATTATAGTCTGATTCTGTAAGGAAAGAGGGATAATTGTGTGTGAGCTGATAAATGTTGCAGGGACAACTGTAAACAAATGTGCATGAATTATATCTCCAACAAATGTAATTACCGAACAATTCAGAAAATGTGAAAAAGCTGCTATATTTTTGTAGTTATATCCTTTCCTGGCCTGTGTTTTGGATAGCTTTCAAGCCTCCCTGATTAAATCTGGCCAGAAATCTTCTGGTGGAGCCAAGTCCCAGTGAGAAACGTCGATTCATCAGAATGAAACACTGCAGAGCGTGTGAACCTGTCCTGTTTGGTTCAGCACACAGGAGCTTCAAATCTGGGCTGCTGTGCAGGTTGCTGGGAGAAAATTGCCAGAATTCCTCCTGTCCCACCTGCACCTCCCATGCTACCACACTGGGCAGATGGCTCAGAGGGGCCTGTAGACTACCTTTAACTCTCTCTGCAGGCTCTCCAAGCATAAAAACAATCAGGAGGTAAAAGATAAGAGGAAAAAATCTTTATTCCTGAGGTATTTGGAGGCAAAGTGGCCATCTGACTTCCAGTTTCCCAGTATAGGCCCTGCACTCCTGCTCTCCAAGCATAAAAAAGCATAGTATAATTCTGAAAGTGCTTGCAAGTGACCCCGGAAAAGATAAACCTTTGCTTACAACAATATGTCAGGAAATGTGTTATAAGCTCTTTAATGCAGGATATTTGATAGTGTTTTGACCTATATTTCTGTTAGAGCATCCTGCCCTAATGCTGTGTTAATCACCAGTGTGCACTGCTGGTCCTCCACCTCTGAATGGAGGGACAGGAACAGAGCATTGAGTGCAGCCACAGCCACTCTGCCAATTTTCCATGTGCACAGAGGCTATCCTGGAGTGCTGCATATTCCAGACCTGCCTGGCACTCACCAAGAGCAATGTTCTGCTCATCTGCTGGACCTTGGCTTTAGGCTGTGCCCTGTCCTGTGCCATGCTGCCCTCAGCAGATACTACCTGGAGCTCCCAACTCGCCTTCCTGGGTGTCAGCTCAGGACACTGCAGGACCTGCCAAGGATGAGTGACAGAGAAGTGTCACTGGGGAACTGTGCATTGGCACAGTACCTTGGATTCCTGAGGGAGGAGTCAGGCCTGAGGGTCCTGCCAACACAAAAGTCAGCCAGGAGGTATTTCCTACCCACTGGGATGCAGCAGGCACTGCATAGCAAGGAAAAGAAAATCAGGTGAAGGGCTCCTCTCAGCATTTTGCAGATATATGGGTACTGCCAGGAATGCTCTTTCCTGCTGCAAGATAATATTTCACTGCCTAAAGTGCCTTCCCTTGTCTCCTGCTGAGGCCCTCCCATGTGCATCCCTGCAGGCTGCTGCTCCCTCACAGCTGCTGGGACAGCCTTGGCCCTTGCCCTTCCCATGCTGTTGTTCTTGTGTGGATTTTCTCTTGCCTGTGCACCTAAAATCTCCAACAGCACAAGAATTGCCACCTGCTTCCCCTTAA
This sequence comes from Vireo altiloquus, assembly GCA_013396875.1. NCBI lineage: Eukaryota > Metazoa > Chordata > Aves > Passeriformes > Vireonidae > Vireo > Vireo altiloquus. Next base: position 30,226 of record VZRF01013270.1, on the reverse strand, counting down.
TTCTGAAAGTGCCACATTTTGTAGCCTTTGACTTTTAACAGAGAATAAAATAAGTCTTAGCTGATAGCATGGAGCTGATAAGTACTACCCAGTAATGCTACCTGCACAAGGCTTGGCTTGGCTGCCCATCAGCAATGCAACACTTGTACATGATTAAAGCACTCTGCAATCAACACTGAGAGCACCAAAAGGGGGGGGAAACAATAGATAGTCTGAGTGAAAAACACATGGTATTGCTAGATTTTTCTGGCTGACTAGGAGGAAGACACAGTGGGGAAAAAAATCATCTTCATTGTTATGTTAATTTGCTGTATTGGAGAGACCAATCTCAGGAAATGCTTCTCTGGACACCCAGAAATCACCCTGGGAGATCTTTTTCCTTTTCCATTTTATTCTGTTTCTTTCTATCCCTTGTCTTTGCCAAAAGATAACTGAGTTCCCTTTATGCCAACAGCTATGGGCACCGTGGATAGAGCTTTGTGATCGTAGCTCTGTCACAGATTATCTGTGTGACAGTGTTTGTAAGGACTCATCTGAACTCATGTGAGTCCAGCAATGAACATCCCAAACAGCAGACATGAAGGTCTGCTCTGGACCTTCAGCTATGCTGGGAAAGACAATCTATTTTAAATTTTTTCTTTTGAGACAGTGTGCTCTTTTCTTGAGTCACTGGATGCATGTGCAGGTCATTTAACTTTGAGATAAGCAGGTTTAGACAGAACCATTTTCAGTTCAGTCTCAGTCAAGATGGGATCTACAGGATGAGTTCAGAAAGCTCCAAAGCAGCATTGTGCATCAAAACCCAGCTTAGCTTGCCTCTAGCACTTCACTTAACCCCCTGGATCAGATAAGACCCTTGTGAACCATAAAGGCTTGTACTTGTGCCCAATGTGAGTCTGCAGCTCACTGCTCTGTCCTTGAAATCTGTAAACACTTCCACTTGTGGTCTTACATTTTTATATGGATTAAAGCTCATTTGGGTGCTGATCATGTACAGCTTCATCAAAAGGAGTTAATGGCTAATTTAATTGGAAGTAGGATACATGACTACTTCAGGATAGAAGAAACAGGGAAGGGATAATTTTTGCTAATTTATTTCATTTGTTAGGAAGAAGAAACAGTGGAACTTGCATGATACCATTAACCTCACAGTAACTAAATTGTCTAACACTAGCTGGCAATGAAAATTTCTATGGCTTTAAGGAGATTCCCTTGCTTCTGGGACTTGGTTTCAGCTGCTGATTTCAGATTCCAAGCTACTGGAGTTAAGTGACACTTTGCTTTATTGGATCTAAAGGCTGTTTCTGAATTTTGGTAGTTTGTGGACTGAAAAAACCTTCCATGTCATGAGTCCTCCCATTAATAAAGAGAGAAGCCCCAGTCAGGAGGCTGATCGTGTGTTGTGCTTCTGTACAGACCATTTAGATTAGGAAAAACAGGGACTTGGGGCTATGGGTAGAAAGGTGAGCAAAGGTGAGCAAAACTAAGGGTTCCCCAAAAGAAGAAAGGAGAGAAAAGAGGTACCTGGAATTAAAAAGATCTTTGCTAGAGACCCTGAGATCAGGAAGAATTCTTGGAGGTCAGAGCAGAGTGAAGACAAAAGCAGTGGGATACTCAGGGACCTTGGCTGATCATTCACTGTGAGCAGCAGCAAAACATGAATGGACATGGCTTTGTCCAACCTTCCCAGACTGGGAGAGACCAGCTGGAGAGGGGAATTGAGACATCACTGAAGGTACTGCAGGGAGGGGAGTGACTGTTAAATAATAAGATAAGAGGTCTTATCTTTCTGATTCTTCAGCAAATCCCAATATCCAAATCCACTACGAGTTGCTTCATGCTTTGTCTTGCCCATGAACAAACTGAAAATATAGGATTGACCCAATAAGCTGCTCATTATAAATGATCCCCTGAGGCTGGAATTCACCCAAACACAGGGAACGGTACAAACTGTGTGTATCCCTTCAAAACCACTGAAGTCACGGAGCTGGGAACAGGACTGGCTCTGCTCCTATCTGGTGTAATGGCCTTGTGCTGATCTGCTGTAGAGGATGAAATTAATTCCCTTCTCACCCTGGAAGACATTATCAGCAGCAGAAGCTAAAGGCTTTTTCCTGACCGACAAATCTCTTACTCCAATACACCGACATGAACTGAAAAGCAGGTTTAAGATTGCTTTAATTCTGGACCAATTTTCTTGCCTTTTCAAGCTCAGTTCCTTCTAGAATAGGAAGCTAGGACATAGTATTCTTCGTATTTTTTTCCTTGAAGATAACTATCTTCCACTACCAGTTCAAGACCTTTTTTTCCTTCAAGGTGATCCTAAACTTTTGGAGGGGAACCCAGGGAGACTGAATGCAATGCATAGAGATTAAAAGATAGATTCTAGATTGTTTTGTGGAGGCATGTTTACAATGATAACTTCACAGTTAAAAGATAATATAGACAATCCTCTATTTTTTTGTTTGTTTGTTTGGGGGGGTTGAGGGTTTTTTGTTTGGTTGGTTGGTTTGGCTGGGGTTTGCTTGTTTGTTTGTTTGTGGTTTTTTTTGGTTTTTCCTCTAGTTACTTTGCTAAGTACCCTGAATTTACAAATGGAAACACATTCAGGAGGCAGAAATGTTTTGGTTTTGTTTGTTTTCCTCTCACTTGCTTGTCACATGGTTCTCCATACCGCCATACATCTGCTTGCTGAAAGAGTGAGCTGTGCTCAGATCTCACCAGCAAAACAGCTTTAAACCAGCTCAACAGCTTTAAACCAGCTCTTTGACCCTGTTGCTGACAGTGCTTTCCCAGTAACATTCTGAGATAACAGCTGCAATTCCAAGGATGCTGCAGTACAATCTCAGTCACAGAAGCTCTGACTTTCTCTTGAGAAGATTGTCTTAAATTACTTGCAGGACAATCAGCTCCTTTTCATAAAAAATAACATGCCTAGGAAGTTGGACTCTGTAGTTCATTGCTTAAAATGTGGCTCTTCTATTTGCCAGAATTTTATGTGGTAATAAAGTCATCTCTGGACCCAGCAGGAACTGGAATTTTAAAGTATAGTGATTTCAGCTATGAGTTATGGGCAGGGTAAATAAATTACCTACAAGTTTATCTACCACAGAGTTTGGAGAAACATTTCTCCACCTGCTTCTGTGTCATTCCATCTCTTTCTGCGAGGGTGATCTGGAGTGGCACCACGACATGTGATGGGAATTCAGGAAAAAAAAAGGTTAGTAATGCAATATTTGCTGAGATTCTGGACCTGCTTAAGCCAATGTTTGTCACCAGGTAGTTTTACTGAAGGTGATATTTCAGCCTCCTGCTTGGCTGCACAGGCTGCAGTTCTGGAGGGCTTGGTGCAAGACCCCTTACCAAATTTCTAGACCAGGTGGAGGTGGCCTGTGGAGACACACTTGTATTGAGGCTGTTGAGACTGTGAGTGGGGTAAGATGGAATCCAGTGTGAAAAAAAGGAAGTTTCAGGCCTTTACAAAATCAGTAAGTGGAATGTCAGTGGATGTGCTCCAAACTACTCCTCTAAGGGAAGGTCCTCTTTAGATGATGCATCACTAGATTGTCCTGAGTAGAGAGAGAAATAACCTCTGCTTACCAAAATTGCTGATAACTCATCTGCAGACAGGCTAACAGCATCTGCTTTGTGCATTTCAGCTGGGATATTCACCCAGTGGTTTCAGGAGCAACAGGGTTCCCCTGTGGGTATTGAAGAACAATTTAAAATACTGAGATATTCAAGATTGATTCAAGCTGAAGAACTACTCATAGGCTTGAAGGAAAAGAGGACCCTTTACTTTAAATACTCCTCAAAATCTCCTGCTTTACAATAATTCTGTTTTTATGGAAATCAAATAAAATTCCATCAAGAATATGTAGACAGGAATTTTAAATTATTTTGGCTATTGAACCACTGTAGCCCAAGAACATTTAGCCTGCAGGACTTTGTACACCACAAATAGTATAAAACATTACTCTGTTAACACTAATAAACTCCAAATTGCAGAACATAAGCCACTTGACAGCAGTTCTGGAATTATTCTGGCCTCTGTGAAGCAAAGCAATTCTCATAGGTATGAAGCCAAGAAATTCTGTTATGTAGAATTTATGACCTATTTACTTCCAATGCTACTTATAAACAAAGAGGTCTTTGAAAAACCAGGTTGTAGCATCATGATGTCATTTTAAAAGCATCTAATGTTTTTCTTTTTACTAGTGAAGAAGGGAGATAAGGAGGGGAGAATGATACGGGACAGTCTACACTTTTATTGCTGAGGGAATCAGTTTATCCTGCATTCAGTAAAATCAGCAGGTGAGACAGACACAGTTAATTCATTATTTCTTTGCTGTTACACCCAACCTGTTAAGGTTCTGGCAACAACAAATGCTCTGTGTCCCTTGGCCAAAAAAGAGCAGCCATAAGGAGAAAATTCTCACTCCTGTCTAATAAAAGGAAAATAACAGCTGAGAGATTTGTAAATGTTTGCTGTAATTCTGCCACAGAATAAAATTTTAAATTCCACATGCTGCTCTGGCAATCCCATCTTGATCATCATCAGGGAAAATATACCTTCAGTGCAGCAGCTGTAGTTGCTCTAATAAGATATCTACATAGAGAAAATAGGCAATCAAATTTCTGCAAAGTATGAAATTTTCCATTAAATTGTCTCTTTCTTTTATATAACACAGCTGCAACAGTTCTCACCAGCTTTTTCTATCTGTGCCTCAGCAAACATAACTCTCACTTGCAGGACATTTTCCAAATGAGTCATTTGAGATTCACAAGATTTCCTCTAAATGCGTCTAGACCGTGACCCCAAAAATTTTATCCTGGAAAAAAAAAAGGCTTTTATCCAAAGAATTGATCCAATCATCTACAGACGTAAGTTAGGAAATAGATAGCATTGTAAATGAAGAACATATTGTGATAAATTTAATATTAAAGAGATGCAAAGAACATCTGTGTCATTTGCTTCTAAATGAATCTCTGGTAGTTTAGTCAATGTGTTAATCTTCAAAAGGGCTTTGATGTTGTGGTCTGTTCGGCTTTGTCTGCTGAACTTTATAGTTTTGCTTTTAATAAGGCAGGGGTTCTGTGGTTTTGAGTAAGTCACACACAAGTCATTACTGGTAAACCAAATTGCTTGGAATTACTGTAAATTGCAGTGTTTGCCTGCTAATTGATGGAGTGTCTGAAGTCCTGGATGGAAGGTGTTATTCTCCCTCAGTGTTAATGATCTATTGAATCATGTCCTGTTGCTGGTTCTGGTGGTGATGATGCTGATGCAAACTATGCCTGTAAGGCCATGTTGTCTTTTATTCAGAATTAGTCTTTGGTGATTTAAACAACAAACATATCTCTCTCAGAGAGATACAGTTGTTGAAGTAATCAAAATGCCAACCCATGTTTCCACGGGGCAATGACCATCATGGGAAATCCCTGTAGCTGCTGTGGAGTCTCTTTTTACTCCTCTTTGCACTGCCAGCTGGAGGAATTAATCTTGAGTTAACTGGGTCAAACTTAGTGCTATGGTTTAGTTGACAGGAGGGTGGTTGGTCAAAGGTTGGACTTGACGATCTTGGAGGTCTTTTCCAACCTTATTGATTCGGTGATTCTGTGAAATCTGAGGAGATCACTAGACCTGTGTGAAGGCTACTAAAACACTTCTATTACCTTTGAGGTCTACCTAAATTATGCTACATTGATTTGAAGGATGCACTGGCTGAGTAGGGATCACTCAAAATTAATAGACATTCTTGATGTCTTTTGTATCTTTGAAATTATTTCAATTTTGAGGGTCTTGGCATTTTTTGTCCAACCTGAAATGAAGTGTTTTATTTTCTTTGGGTGTGGCGAAACCCCTTATGTGTTTAGTTTAAGACAAGGAGGAAGTACACAAGAGAAAACAAGAAGGAGAAAACTGCATAAAAGGGTACAAACACCCCTCTGCCAAGAGAGCTCCTCAGACAAACCCAAACCCTATCTCTGATGTCCTCAGGGCAGCTCTTCTTTTCCAAGAAAACACAGGGATATTAAAGAAGCTGGCCAAAAACTCCACAGTTTTGGAGGTCTGGCAGTGAAACATCCTGGGCCTGTCTCAGCATTCCCAATTCTCTCCTTATTGCCTTCTTATTCCAATACTTACTTGTACCTATACCAGCTTATCCCTGTGCTACTGTACAGAGATGTGATTCACTCTGCATGAATTTTTCCAGAAGAAGAAGCAGCAGCTGCTCTTGGCAGGTGTGAATACTGTTTATCACATCCCCTTCTTTCCCCCCTCAAAGCACACACACACAAGCACAGAGTGATATTCTTGCACATTAAATTACTGCTATTGAAATCAGATTCTGTCTTACACGACGCTGACAGTGCTGTGTTTTATTGCTAAATGCTACAAGTAATTCCTCACACTCTCAATGATTTATCATGTAGCTCATCTACTCAGGGATTTCCTCCATCATGTAATATGAGTAGAATTTTGCCTGAGGAGCAACTGCCAGGGAGGACCTGCTGTTATACCTTGCTCCCTTCTTCTGGAACATATTAGCATAGCATAAGTAAACGCCACGGAGCAGTTTGACATATTGTGTAAGTACTGATTTTATGTTAAACTGATAATAGATGCTTGTTGAGAAGCTGTAAATTTTCAGAAACTGTCTCTTAGTCTGCTGATACATTTTAAAATAGAAAAACGTAAAAGCAGCTGGTGTGTCTGCATCCACTATAATCCATCCACATTTCTGTATCCTTGCCTCTCACTGAGCACACACAGAAGTTCAGACTGCAGGGAGCAAGCTTTCCATTTATACTGCTATACTACAAACATCTTTCCTTTGACACGAGGCAGGGAGTCTGTAGAGGCATATATAACATCAAACACATATAGAACACAGCCACCCTTGGCTCCACAGGGCTCACACGTTAGAAATGCCCAGGAACAGCACACATGACATGCTGAATCAAGGACATATTCATTCTCACTGGGACAGAGGCTGCTCCCAAAGGAGTGCACTAATTGCTTAGTTTGTTAACATAAGGATATAATAATGACTGGCCTGCTCCAGGCCCAACTAGCCCCAAGATCTGTTTCCCAAAGTGCTCAGTCAGAGATACACAGGGGAAGGTCATAATCAGCACAGGCTGATATTTAGCCAAGCACCTCTCTGGAAGTTGGTGCCTTGGAGAATACCTGAGCTGAAGGTCATACAGAGACTGACCTGTTTAATTAGCGCCCATGGACCTGCCTTAATTTAGCTAATTCCTTCCAGAGTCCATTTGCATTTTTGCCTCTGCAGCTTCTCTCAGCAACAAGTGCCTTCTTCAATTATGGGCTGTGTGAAAATTCACCTTCTCCAGTTTGTTTTAAAATTGCTGCTTGATGCCTTGGCATTGAAGTCCCATTCATTTCTGTGGGATCAGAATCAGAGAACAGTCCTTCCTCATGCCCTTTCCCTAACCCTGTAATAACTTCATCCTGGTTTAGCATATGCCTTTCCCTTTTGTCTCTTTCCGAAGTCAATCGTGGTCTGTTTGGTCTTTCCTCCTGTGCAGGCTGTTCTCTGATCAAACTTTTTGGTACCTCTTTCAACTCTGCTTTTTATGAGATGAGGAAAGGACTAGCCCTGCGTGCAGTTGTCAGAATATGTCTGCACCAGACACTTATACAGATGGTTAAAAGTGTTTGCAGTCTGGCTCTCAATTCTTCTCCCTAATAATTCCTAACAGCCTGTTTGCCCTTTCGACCACTGCTGAGCAGTGAGCTTACAGAAGCAACTCCAAGATTTACTTCTTGACTGGTAACAGCTAATTCACAGCCAAGAACAGGACATGCATGCCTCAAATTGATTTTTTTTCCTCAGATTCATTATACTACACACACCAGTGCTCAATTCTGCTCAGTGTATACCAAGACCTTCTGCAGTCATCCACAGTCAGATTTAATTTGGCTATATTAAGCATTTTTGCATTACCAAAAAACTTTGCCACCTAGCCCCCTTTTCAAGCTTCCTTCTGAGGAAATGGTCATCCCAGCATAGCTAATATTTCTGTACAATGAAAACTCAACCATTAGCCCTTCCTTATTTTCAGTCTTCTAACCAGGTATTAATCCATATGAGGCCAACTACAACACAAAATGACAACTCCAAATGACAACTTCATTTTTCTAAGAACCTTTACAGATGAAACTTGTTGAAAGATTCCTGGAAACCCTCATACACTATATCAGCTGAATCACCTTTATTCATATACTTCCTTATACCTTCACAGAGTACTCATGGATTTGTAAGTCATGACTTGACTGACAAAATCTGTGTTGACTATTCCTCAATAAATCTCATTTTTTCCCTGTGTCTAGTAAATCTATATTTTATATAAGTTTTTGTGAGTTTGCTCAGTATGAAAGTGTGAGTTTGCTCAATGCAAAAGCCAGGCATAATGCTCTTTATTTCCCACATCTCTCTTGTAGTCCCTTTAAAAAAAAAATTTAAAAAAATCATTTTTCTGATAACTAAAGCCTGGACTGCTAATTCTCAGAATAAACCAAAGCCCTTAACCCCTTTACCATTCCTTTAAATTATTTATTGTTATGTGTTGATTTGCTCCACATGCTAGTCCACTGTTCTTTCCAGCTAAGATAGGTGTTTCCTGGATAGGTACCCCCTAAAGAACAACAGTCTTAGGTTTCTCCTTCCCCTCTCAGTGGAGAACATAGTGACAAGGAAATCAAAGTTCTACCTGTTGCAGGAGGAGCAAAGGATTTGCTTCCCTCCAGAAGCAGCTGTTGCTATTTTGTGCCTTCCTGTAGAAGATGTGGTACCAGATTTGCAGATGCCTGTTTTCATTGGGGCTCACCTTCTCCAACACTCATTTAGCTTTCTTGCAATGACTTTGTCTTCCCCATGTGATGCTTTTACAGCCTCTTCACTTCTGAATCTCCCTGAGTCTGGTAAATGTCTTACTTCTGATGCCTTTGAAGTTTTTGTTGCTGTGAAGTTTCACACCTTTATCAAATTGCTTCTCACAACCTTCTCTATTATTTTTTCTTGGACTGTCTTTACAGGGTTTTTCACTTCACTTGCTAAAGTTTTTGCTGCTGGTTATGGAATCATTATCCTTTTCTCTCCCTGGCTCGAGACTTGTTTAATTATTTATTATCTCACAGCACTGGTGCTTGCCATGGCTCAGGAACAGATTCTCCCCCTCACTCCATGAGGATCCTGGCATCTGACCTGAGAGTGGTTTCCTGTTCCTGGGAGTCCATCACTCAGTGTTACAACTCCTTCCATGCTTCTCTAGCTCCTGCCTTCAAGCTGTGTGTTTACATTATCCTTCTCACCAAGTGCTGACACATTAAAATTAAAATTAAAATTAAAATTAAAATTAAAATTAAAATTAAAATTAAAATTAAAATTAAAATTAAAATTCATCAGCACTGGTTAAGCTGGATACACAATCTTATGATCACGACAAAGTCGAGATTTGTCTTGTAATCTTTCTTGGTAGTGATTTGTAAGGAAAAGCCCCTTTGGTGCTGACTTCAGCATTAACATTGCAGACTGAATGTAGTGAGACAAGTCAGTCTCTTGTTTGTCCCCTTCTCTAAAACAAATAGTTTCTAAAGGATACTTGTCTAGGTTCATTAGTGAAAATCCCCAACCCTCTAACAAATATTCAAAATTTGCTGTTATCCTATTGCACTGACTCTTACCATTTTGGAACAGTGTGATTTAATATGCAAAACACAGAGGAAATTTCTTTCTCAGGAGTTTCGATGCTCCTGAAACACAACCTCACTGAAATTAAACTAAGAGATTAAATGAGTTAACTCAATCAACTGAATGAGCCTCACTCTTCCACAGGACTCCAAAGGAACTCAAACTTTTCTCCAATAGATCCATCATAGCCCAAGGGATCTTTGAATAAGAGATTTGACTGAATCTTAATGGAAGTTTACCATCAAAGCTGCCTAAAGATACTATCATTGGGGTCTTCTCAGGAACAGCATCTCAATAGGTCCCTGAATTTGCCAGTGTATGGTAATGAAATTTTTAAAAAATTGAATTCTAATAGATTCAAACTCAAAACTGATTTCCATACTATTTGGACTTATAGAGCGTATTTGGGTCATCTTGCCATTAAAGAGGCAAAAGATCAGAATTTCTTCTAATGGAGTGCTAAGGTGCCGTCAAAACCTGACAATCAGAGGACTGGTAACAATAATCTGATTCAGGGAGTCAGAATATCATCACTCTGAGTATTTATTGTGCTTTATGTGGAAGGAAAATTGAACGAAATTCCGTGAAAACAAATAAAATGAGGAGATGCTCGGCAAGGAGTCACTGTGACATTTTCAATAATGCTTTCCCTTAAGAGAAGCTACCTGGCTGCTTCTCTCCTAGGGTGACCTGGAGTGACAGTGAGATGCCACACAGGCTCTACAGCCACAGAAAAAAGTAAACTCTTCCAAAGCAGAGTCCAGACCTGCTTCCTGTGGATCCTCTCCCCAGAATAAGGAGTTTCTTGGACCAAAGCAAGAGGAAGTAGCACTTAGAGGGATCTTCTGCCTTTCTCAGGGGCTCAGCCTTCCTGGATGGACTCCACATTAGGAACAGGAGATATTTTGGCAAGTCCTTTTCAATCACTGGGTTCCTGAGCAAGTGGGGAGCAGGTCTTTTCTTTAAGCATATTTGTTGGGCAAGATGTTTTCCTTTTCCACCTGTGAATCTGATCTCTGTGGAAAGAGGAAAACCTCCATCTTCTCTTCAGCCACAGCAACACTAATTCCTCAGCTCCCTCAGGAGGTTCTAAGTCACAGGGATGTACCTCCCTTCCCTCAAACCAGGCTCTCTCATCTGAGCCCTCAAAAGAGAGGGAACAATCAGCAATAACAGGCTGTGGTTGTGGTCATGATTCTTGTCCCCTCGCAGCCACCAAAAATTAACCTACCCTTCCTGTTGAAGTTATGGCATGGTATGATAAGAACAAAGTACTTTAGAGACCAGAAGGTTGGCAAGGAACTAAAAACCTAGGATTATGGCCTCAGTATAAGACCAGGCCAGGCACATAGACTTTGGCATCCTATTTTCTAGGTTCAATCATAGTAGCGGGAACAGAAACCAGCTCATAGTAATGCCTTAAATGGCTACCAAAAACAGAGACAAGACAGGAATGAAGGAATAAAGGAGGGATTTATCTGAAAGGCCTTCAGAGGTACACTCTGGGCTCCAGAGGCTCCTGCCTCAGTGCATCCCAAAATGGACAATGACAGCTCATGAGTTCTTCACACTTTGATATCAGCATCAATTCACCAAGCAGAAGCCAGGCAAGGATGGAATTTGCCCAAGCTTGCCCCCCTCTTCCCAAGATGAAGGTTTACAGTTCTTGTTCTGTGTGTCCTTGGAGAGCAAGTTAGAGAGCTTTGTTTTGTCTATCTTAGCATAGAGAACAGCACTTAACGAGCTACAGGAAACTTCAGAGCTACACTAGCAGTACAGGATTTGAAAAATAGAAAAGTTAAAACCTAAGGCATCAACAGCCTTATTCTCTTCTCTAACCAGGGCTCAAAATCAGTCTGGAAGGGGAGAGGTAGCAGGTGTCAGGACGTCCCTCTGGTCTGGTATTCTTTATTTCTTGTAAAAATAGAAGTTGATTTTTGCCAGCAGGGAACAGGAAAACAGCATCTAAGAAATTGTTCAGTGTAAACACCAGAAAATTCATTATTCATAGTTGTTTAATGAAAGTTTTATGTTAACAAATCTTTTTTCCCCTGGATGTCTCATAAGCTATTTGCTGCCTTTTTCTCTCTTTGTGTTTTTTTCCATTCATGGGGTCACATCCATTGCAGGCAAAGCTTTTAGAAAACAAAAAACAAAGATCAGGAGTGAGACAGTGAATTTCAGTACTCACTGGCTGCAAGATGCCATCTGATTCAGCTCCATTATTCATTGCTTGGAATTTTTCAAGAGAAGTACGTTTAAAATGTCTCTTACAATATGAAAATTTGTTTTAATACAATTTAGCCTGAGCATTTATGGTGCCCACAGTGTTCCCATCTGTGCTTATGAAAGTTTTCCTACCATAAAGAGGTACATTTCGTCCTCTGCCTCCAGTGAGAGTCTCACGACTTTTATTACGTCAATGTTCTCAGAGGTCATTATGAATAACATCTTGTTGAGGCTGCAGTCAGAGATAAGAGGTTTATACACAGCATCCCAAAGTAAGGACCAGCCATGGTGATTTTTAAGAGTTTCAGGATTTTATTCTGTATTTTAAGTGAGCTGACTCTTTGTCAGAATGACCTCTCCAGGCCTGACATTTCCTCTGCTTAGTTTTGCTATTAGAGCAGAGTACACACATCAACCAGGCTCAACACGACAGGTTTCATCAACTTCCAGCTCCTTCTTTGTCCTCACAAAGCTATTAACAGCCACTTCATTTTAAAGTTGGCTGAGCTGTTGATTTTCAAGTCTTTGTGGACATTGAGGGATCCACCTGCAGGCTTGAAATTAATCCTAGACAGAAGTAGTCGGGTCATTAACATTGCATTGGACTTATTGGAGTTAAATGCTCATGTACCAATTAAGGGCTTCTTTCTTTTGAACACAGTAATTAAAATACTAAAAATCCATAATATGAGTGAGGAAAATTAGCTGTTTTCTTCCAAAAAATGTAGTCCAACTGCTTTTCCCTTCCATTTAAAAAAAGACATTCCTGTCCGTGGTGTGTGCTGTATTTAATATGCCTGTGAAGCCCAGCATAACAAACCACTGAGATTAATAACCTTCAGCTGATAAAGAAACCTGATGTTGAAAGGAGGTGCTGTAATCACAGCTGGCCATGGCTCTGCAGCACTCTGCAGGCAGCCAGGAGGTCTGGTGGAACAGATCCAGGCTGAGTCCCAGCTGGCAGCTCTGCCACACCAAAGCAGAGACAAGGAGGGATGAGGGACCCAGCAGGGTCTCGCCTGCCCTTCATCCGCTCCAATTTTCCCAGTGCCCCACTGCTCATGTCAGATTTGCATGCTTTTTTATCTAGCTGCCTAATTATTTTCATCATCAAAATTATATTCATAAACCCAGCACGCGGAGTGGGTAAAAAGGACAGTGACGGTGGGAGTGCAAGCGGAGGAAGGGCTGTACCACCACAGAGCTTCTGCCAAAGCCTCAGTTGCCTTCAGCTGCCTGCACAAAGAGACAGGTTCAACCTCTACACACCTTCACTGGCACTTCAGGCAGAGCAGGATGGCCAGATGAGAAAGGGTCACCCCTTTCCAAAGGTTGGGAGCAGCCCACACCTTCCCATCCCTGCACACAACTCCTCTGTTGTGTGCAGTGATGGTCATGGATGTACTGCTGCCACTTTCCTGTTGCTGCCAAGACTGGCAGCTCCATCACTTGCCCCACTTAGTGGCACTGGAACTGGGGACTAGCTGGATTAGAAGCCTGGTTTTGCCTGTCTGCAGCCTAAGTCTGATCTATTCATTTTAAATACGAGTGATAATTGTTGTAGCAAACAGGGCAGATATGCTGCTGTTCCTTGTCCAGAAAATGTCTAAACAGTCAGGAACACCCTTTTGTCCAAGCCTTCTGTAGCTCTTGTTTTGGGGTTCCTGCTTCCCTGGGGAACTTTCAGGCACAGTGAGGTCTCCCAAATAATGTGAAAGTTATAATAATTGTTGTAACTGTCTCCATTAAATAGCTGATTTGCTAATGGTCCTCCAGTTAGATAGAAACTTAAGTTAACTTACAAAAATAGGAATTTAGAGTGTGAGCTGAGCCTGTCTGGTCACTCCCTGACCCTGTTGTCTCCTGTCTCTACTGCAATGCTCTTTCTGCTTGGGATGCTGAGACTGGACACTGCAAAGCCTGGGGACAACCTCACAGATGAATTTTGGGGTACTGAAGAAGAGCTTGTCACCACTGAATGGTGACCTCAAAATGGGCACTGCAATGGTGCAAAGGCTTGACAAGTTCACTGAGGTGCCAGCATAAACCAGATTTTCAGCAGCTGCATGCAGGTATTTTTCTCACTCCACTGATGAGAGCTGCAGCGTAACAGACACCCTGAAGCTAGGTGATGAAGTTCAGCAAGTGAGGGGAAACGCTGAGATTATTCAGGAATTGATTGGTGTCTGCCAATAGCTACCACCACTGGCTGGGGTTTGATGGAATAACTGAGAAAACATGTTGAAAATGTGACAGCCAGTGAACATGTTCTTCTTGAGTGCTTCAAATTGAACAGAGCTTGCACAGATGGGGCACGTACCCTGACTGGCAGGAGCACTGGTTGTGTCGCTTTGCTAGGAAGGGTTTTGTTATCCAAAATATGATTTTATAGTCATCAGGAGGCTCTTTGTGCTAAAGACCTGCATTTCTCCAGAGCTCTAAACCTGATTGTCTGCCTCATCAGCATGATGCTTGTGCATGCACTAAATTGACATTTCTTACCAATGAGAACAGGAGGAAATCAATGCCTCCCTGCAACCTCAGTTAGCTGGTGCAGGAAAAGGCTCTTCAAAACTTTTGAAAACAAAAGAAACAAATGGGGCCTGGAAGGCAAGAGCGAATTCATGAATCACAGCAAGATGCCTAAAGCCCAGGATTAGACAGTGAAATGTCTTCCTTCACAGGCATTACATTTTGTCTCTACTACATCAGTTTGTCTACAGGGGAAAGACTGTCTTTCTGTGATGATCTTTAATGGTCTTTTGCTTGTGATAAAAGTAATAAAAAACTTTTTTTCCTCTTAATAAGTGGGACCACTCTCTTTTAGATTAGTTAGGAGTTAATAGTAGAGTAACAAATCAGTGGATCTATACTGCAATATCACCAATTCTGGCTTATAGGAGAGAATTTTTGAAGAAATTATGGTAGAGAAGACCACTGCGGCCATTTAGTAATCCTCTTGCTGAATTTATATTCAGATATGTTCAAATTCAAAAGTACATTTGGGCTTGTGAAGGAACTGCTGTTCATCCCTTGTCATGAAGGGCCAGTGATGTCTTGAGCCAGGGTGATGTAAAGGTGCTGCCCTGGCCTGGCTGCAGCTGTATTCCCAAAATAAATGTATTGTGGGAGAGATCTCCCTGCCCTGACATGAGCTAAAAAAGGAGCATTCTACCCTCATCCTGATGAAGTCATCTCTGCTGGAGTGCATAATTACCACTGAATTTTTAAACAGCTGTAACACATAATATTAATGCCTGAAGAGAACAGCAAAAGAGCATTTCCAGGGAAACAAACCACGACGTTTTCCTGCTCCCTGCCACAATGGGATGAGATAAAACTAAAGCTGCTTGAGAGCTAACAGGGTTTTGAAACCAGTCAAAACTGAGAAAAGCAACATTTACAAATGGATGGGATCATATGATGGAGTAAACCTGTAGAGAAAGTCAAGATTTAGCCTCTGTTCCTATCTCACATTCCCGGCACATCCCTACTGATGCCTTAAATGGCTACCTAGAAACAGAGACTAGACAGCAATAAAGGAATAAAGGAGGGATTTATCTGAAAGGCCTTCAGAGGTACACTCTGGGCTCCAGAGGCTCCTGCCTCAGTGCATCCCAAAATGGACAATGACAGCTCCCGAGTTCTTCACACTTTGATATCAGCATCAATTGCCCAAGCAGAAGCCAGGCAAGGATGGAATTTGCCCAAGCTTGCCCCCCTCTCCCCAAGATGAAGGTTTGCAGTTGTTGGGCCCAGGAGGGTCTGGGTGTCCTTGGAGAGCGAGCTGGAGAGGCTTTGTTATGTCAGTGTGAGCATGAGAGAAGAGCACTGAACGAGCTCCAGGGAACTGCAGAGTTACACTGGGCAGGGCAGGATTGGAAACAATATAAAAGTTAAAACCAAAGGCATCAGACCCAGCTCTGCCTCAGAGCTTTATTTATGAAGACATTTGAAGCCCCCATGCAGAACTGATCCTGGCCCCTGTGGAGCAGTACAGGGTGCTCCTGGGCAGAGGAAAAAGCCTGTGTCAGATGGTGGAGTGAGGGGATGGACCAGTTTAGGTGCTGCACTGCTCTGCAGACCCCAGTACCTGCAGTGTCCAAGCCAAGGGACTCTGCTGGAAATGCCAATTCAGGCCATAGTGCTGAACCAGAAACCACAGATTCATTCTTTCCTTGTTCAGCTCTGGCTCAGGATCAATGAAGACCTCAAAAACCCACAGTTCAAGTTCAGTTCCAGTTCAGCTGGTAGAGGAAGGCACCAGAGAGGAAGAATTTCAGACTGGTGTTTGGTTCAGGTTTAGTAAAACTTTTTGAGCTTTTTGCTCTGAAATTTGTATTTCAATGGCTCTGGTGGGAAAAAAAAAGAAGAAAAAACCAAACAAAACCTGGATACTGCAACATAATGACACCCTTTGCAGCTAGATGCATCCTGATCCAAGTGGGAGTGATTATAACTGCAGTGGAGTACTTCGAGCAGGGTAGTTTGATAAACTGCACAATAGGATGGTGAGCAAGGTGATGGAGCTGTTAGCAGCAAGAGATCATAAATCCTTTTTTTTTTTTGAAATGGGAACTGACTGGCAACTCTCTCTAGTGTATTACAGGTTATTTCATCTGCTTCTCCCTACAGACATGACTGAACAAAGATCAAGTCAAATAAATGATTAAAAGTTAGCTGCTGCAAAGTGTGGTGTTTCACTGGGGTGAAAGCCAGGGCTGAATCCCACCCAGGCCATGGTAGGTGTGCTCCCTGCAGCACCTGGGGAGAGCTGCACAGGAATAACATTTCATGGGGTTACAAAGCTTTGTGGAGCTCATTATTCTGCTTCCAGCAGTGGTTGTAAAAGGGTGGCTAAGGAAAAACACAGGCCAGGCTTGTAGAGTTCTTTGCCCTGGCTGTCTCTGGCATCAAAACAGAGAAATAGCCATTCTTCAGGGCTTCCAAAACCTCAGCCTTGGCGTTGCTGGTGTGTTGTTCTACCACCTGAGGCAGGGGTCTCAGGACCTGCATGAGAAATCAGAGTCACTTGCGAGGCAGGTCGTGATGGCTCAAGCACAGTTTCATGCCAGCGTGTCCAAGTGACTTCTCCCCAAAGTCAGCTCAATCAGCAGGGATTGCACAGACAGATCTCTGCATCTAAAATGTGCCCCCAGAATGGGGGGTAAGTAAGTAAGGGTTTTCACGTCTCAGTTCTGGAGTCAGGCACCTCTGTCACACCTCAGCCTCACTTCAGGCACCCTTAAGAATCCTACCCTGCACTGAGCTTGTTCTGTACAAATTGTAAATGTGGATAGAAATTGTTCATATTATGCATTTATGTAGCTGTGGTAAACAGGCTTCCATTTTGACCACAAAATATGTCCTTAATCAGACAGAGGGTTTCTTTCCTTTTTTTTTCATTTTTTTTTTCAGGTGTGGAAACAAACTCACTACCTGCAGTGAATTCAAAGCCAGCCACAGAAGAGTAGCCTTTGTTTGAACCATGCCATGACTGACTTGCCAATTATCTTTCTTCTTTGCTTTCTTGGAAAGCATCCATTTATTTTCCTTTTGCACAAAGCAGCTGTGTACTTGAGGTTACGAGTTCTCAGTAATGGCCTTATGAATCATAACTCACATTTTAACACTGTGCCCAGCCTGTGGCTTAGGAGTGGAAGGCAGGAGATGGAGGCAGTCTGCATGGCCTTGTTAACCTGTTGTGATTGAAAGAGAAGGGCAGAGTTACTGAGATCTTACCTCTGACCCAGGGCTGCTTGAGCAGAACTGACCTGTGGTTCTCCAGGCTGGGGAGACACATTACAAAGCTGAGCTTTGAGAAGAAGGACTTAACAAAAATAGGAACTCAATGTAGTTGAAAGAAGTGGAACCAGAGTTTAATTCATGTCCAGAAAGGTCATTTCTGAAAGATTCTCCTGGGGTTTCCACTTGTGTCAGAGGATTGAAGTCCCAAGTCTCTTAAAAAAAAACTTTAAGAAACTTGGATTATCTGAAGCTGGGGGAGGGAGATTTTTTCAAGTGCCAAGACTCACAGGTTAACAACCATGGCCTTTTGGGGAGGATGACATTTAAAAAAAACCTTAAGACAGTGATAGTTCTTTTTTTCCCTGCTATGCATGGGACAGGGAAGCAAGGCATCCTCAATGCTGCTTGAAGGTCTCAGACAGAAGCTTCACTTTTCCCTACAGGCAGTTTTAAATACTGGAGAAGAAACTAACTTGTAAAGGGTTGGAGGAAGAGGAGAAACATGGAAATCCATTGCTAAACATTTGCATTAGTGCTGAAGACACTAACAACCGAAACATGATAGATAAATGCGAGTAAAATGCACCAAGTAACATATGGGGTAGAAAGCATTTACTATTACGTTTAAGAGCTTGCAGAGTGTCTCTTTGTTGTTCTATTTACAAGGAGCACTTTGCATGCAGAACATCAATCTCTCGCAGAGCCAGCACATTACTGTGATAGAAATAGTAAATTAGCAACAATACGGATCTGGCAGGGGGGCTGTCAGCAAAGGGACTTTACCTTTATCACACAGAATGAACGAGGGAAACCTATTTTATACCATTATGTCTTTGTCAGCCCACATGACAGGAAGGCAGTTACCCCTGCTGCTCGATGCCTTTGACAGCCCTGTATAAAGGCATGCAGAGCAGAGCCAGCTACCACGGGGATTTAATAGCCTGAATGCTTTATTTCAAAGGGGAGCTGCATTCATCTCCTCTGGCTGGCACCTCTGCCTCAAAACCTGAGCAGATGGAAGGAGGGCAGGAAAGCTCCAGAGGTCACACTGGCACTATTTTGGACCCAGGTAAACAGAGTCTCTTTGGAAACTTTTAAAACCACCTTGGATGCTTCTGAGGGCAGGTGTTGGAGCAGTTGCAGGCAGAAAATAAAGAAAGGTCGTAGATCATGGAATCATAGAATGGCCTGGGTCTGGAAAGCTCAGCCTTAAAGCTCAGCCAGTTCCAACCTCCATGCCATGGGCAGGGACATTTTCCACTAGACCAGGTTGCTCAGAGCCCCATCCAACCTGGCCTTGATAGACAGGCAAGACAGAATTTTTTTCTGCATTTCAAGGGCAAAAAATAAACTGTTCCAACTTTCACTAGAAATGTGGCAGGAGATGAGGGTAACCCAGCTGGAGCTCAAGCTAGAGAGGTCAGGACACACCTAGGCTTGCCAGTCTGTGCCTTCAGTACATCTCCATGCTTGCACTGCCATGAAAACTTGCCTCATCTCCAGGCTGCACACAGATATTTAAGTGTCAGCCTTGGGTGAGCTCCTGGGCTTCCAGATCCGACCTCACACTGCTGTCCCTCATGGGCTCATGACACATCAATACCACCCAACCTGGATGCCCAGAAACCTGAAGTTTTGCTTTATATCAATTAGGTTATGTATGTAGGTATTTCTGAGGTAGCACTAGAAGAGCAAAGTGTGTGATCTAATTAACCTTATACTTAGTCTTTCTAAAATTGCCTCTAAGAGATAATTTGGGCCAATAATGAAGTTTTCCTCTTCTTGTGATGTAGCCTTCTTGTTTCACACAGTATGAGGGTTTTAGCCTAGTTATGTTTGAGTATTTTAGATACTTAACTAAGATGTGGGAGATCTTTTGCAGTTTCAATATATTTCTGACAGGAGAAATTCTTACATAGCCTTTTAAATGCGATAGATTGCTAAAGTTTGTAGAAAACTGAAGACACAGTACATTGTATTCAAGTTATCCAGATGATACTAATTTTTCCATTTCTAAAGGGTTGCATTACTCCAGTTTATTTTACCAGAGGCTAGACACTTAAAAAAAAAATCTCACACACAGGTTTGAAATCTTGTAACAATACAAGAGCAAAACTAAATTTCTACTGTCTCACCAAGATTACAGTTCACAGGTCACAAAGGGTTGCTAAGGAAGCAGAGTTTGAGCTTTGCGAGTAAGACAAAATGAGAATTTTCAGCTTTCACTCCTCCGTTGTCTTGCTTGCCTGAAAAGAATTGGAATTGCTATTGTAATGAGCCTTAAAAAATAATTAACTGTGCTCGGTTACCTTGAGTACAGAGACAATAATTAACTGCGCTCGTTCTTGGTTACTTTGAGTACAAAGACAAAAAACAATGAGACATGCTAATCCAGTGCCTGTGTTCAAGAAACAGGGCTGGGATGTGTTCCATCTGTGACCACAGCCGGGATTCAGCACTCCAGTGAGCAGCTTTGGCAGCCAGGCAGTCACAGAGAGGATGGGTATAAGTGGGGTTCTTGTGCATTTGCTGATAGATGGTGGCAAAGTCATCCCTCAGCACTGTCGGGGTGCTCTGGACTTCGCTGGCTCCTGGCCTGGCTGTGTTCCTTATTTCAATGTCCCATGTCCCAAAAAGATGAAACAAAGCTTCTTTCTGTTGTTTCATGAGCTTGTTTATCATTTCTTATCAGAGTTTCAGAGGCACAGACTGTGCTGTGACCTCCAGGAACATGAGGGAAGAATGGCAATGGCTACCCGAAGCAGGTAGCTTTTATATCTATTATCAACCAGTTAGAAAAGTTTTATGTATCNGTGGGACACTAAATAAAAATCTTTTTGTTTCTCTGGTGCATTCAAGTTCTCCCACAAGCTTAAGTCCCAGGCTAAGCTATTTTGAGGAGTTCTGGGAATAAAACAAACACCCAGAGGAGCAGGAAAAGTTCCCAGGCTTTTCCTGAGAGTCCTCAGGCCCTGAATATTCCCTGGAGGTGGGCACCAAACCCAGGGACAGTGTGTGAACTGTACCCTAAACTCGGGATAAAACAATCAGCTATCCAAAACTCCAAGGTAGGTACTCAGAAGCCCAGTAATACAAAGACCCTACAAGCCCCACCAGTTTTTTTATAAATAAATATAATAATATAGGGCTTATTTGAAATAAGACCTACATCCACTTTCTAAACTTCATTAGGATCATTAAATGGTAAGGAATAAACATATACTTTGTCCCTTTTGATTATTGAGATTGGGACACTTTGGACATGAATTATTATATTTATGTATGATCTGTGTCCAATTCCAGGGCATACCATTACCACTGCCTCGAGTGCAATCATGAAATTTGGGGCTTTTTTGAAGGATGATGAGCTTTGAAAATGAAATTTTCCTGCTACGTTTTCAAGGATGTTCTCATCCAGAAATTTAAATTGTGATGCTAAGGACTCCCTGGTCATTGCTGATCAGAAAAAAATTAGAATGGAAAACATAAACGTTACAGTGAGAAAATGCACATTTGGACACAGTTTTGTTTTTCAGAGCATTCAGAGGTTTTTTGTTTGTCACAGCATAAAGCAAAAAACGTGAAGCTTAAAAGTAACTTCAAAATTTAGGATTTACCTTTAATATTTAGCTCTACATTGCCTTTTTTTTTTTTTTTTTT
>VZRF01013268.1:163375-204865 GCA_013396875.1 Vireo altiloquus | reverse complement strand
ATACAGAGGTCGTCTGCCACAATGTGGAAAGAGACAGGTGCTGCCATTTCCAGCGGCGTCATGGTCTCTTCCTAACTGAAATACTTCAAACCTCAGGTTTGCCTGAGCACCTGTCCCTCTGATGTGGCCCTGTGCTGAGAAGTAGAATGCTTCACATGTGCAGCTCTGTGGAGTGCATCCCTCATTTCTTTGCTGTGTAGGTGTGTTGTCCCTTCACCCTCCTCCTGAAAACACATACCCTGACAAGTATGTCTTCCCAGCAGGTGAAACATAAACTACATGTTTATGTAAATAAACGTCATCTATCTACATTTCCGTGAGGCTGAGAGAACCAAAGATGTATTCCAATTTCTAACAGCTGCATTATCTTGAGTGTCAGTCTCTCCTCCGTGGTATCAAGCAATAGGATGAGAGAAAACAGCCTGAAGTTGCTCCAGGGAAGTTTTAAGTTAAATATTAGGAAATATAACCCCAATAGGGTTGCCAAGTCCCGGAACAGACTGTGCAGGGAAGTAGTAGGGTCGCCACCCTCTGTGGTGTTTAAAAGATGTGTAGATGTGACATTTACGGGCCTGGTTTAGTGATGGACTTGGCAGTGCTGGGTTAATTGTTGGACTTGATGATCTTAAGGGTCTTTTTCAACCTAAATTATTCTATGATGTTATGATCTGCTGCTGAGGGAGGGATTGATGTGGAAAATCAGGTGCTGGCTATGGTCCTCCTTGAACATTCTTGGAAGTCTTTGGGAGCACTGATGATTCTTCTTTGCCTGCTCAACTCTTCTGTCCTCTCCATGTCCTTCATAAGTCCTTCAAATCACACCTCTTTCTGGCAAAGCAAGTGGGGTAAAAGCAGACAACTTTCTTTCCAGCACTGAATGATGACCCCAAAAGAATGTACTCAAACCAGTGTTGTGTTTATGTTTTAATAACCCACTGACATCACATTTGACTGAGTTGCCTTTCCAGTCATCCCAGAAAGATATTGCCAGTCAGTGTTTTGTACAGCACTTCTCAAGGCATGTTGGAAGACACTGCAGTGTTAGCCCCATTTCAGAGATGGAAAAATCACCAAATGAAAAATCAAGTAACTTTTTAACTGTTAAAGTAGATGTACAGAGCCAGAAACTGTGGGCAGCTTTATCTGTTCCAGAAATTCAGGCCAGCATTCTTCAGACATCAACATTCCCTAAGAAGTTGTGGATTTTTAGCCACTCTTAGGGCAGTATCTTCCCAGATTAATAAACTGAAGTACTAACAAATATCTTGTTAAATTCTGTGTGAGTAACTTGTGTGGTCAATGTTCCCGTATTAAGTTAAGTGAGATACAAGAAGTATTTCAGAAATCAGAACACCAGAAATATTATCTAATTAGACAGCAATCTGAAGTGAATAAATGCAACTCAGTTATCGACTGAAAATGTCCTTTGTTGCTTTATTCTGCTGCTTGGTGCCAACAGCCTATGCCAAGTGCAGACTTGATTTGCGTCACCACTACGGTGATTTTGTCCTTATGCTAATTTTGCGACGTATGGCAACCATAACCTTGTAACTCTTGGACTTACAGGGAGGCAAGGAGGAAGTAAACTAGACATGAGATTTTTGTGTTTTTTCTTCCCTGCAATATAGATTTATGGAAATGCTGTTGGTCAGGGGGACTGCTTGCCTGTTACATTTTGACTGGCACAAATATGCATTCATTTCAACTCTTTTAATAAATCTACAAAAGGAATAACAACAATAGTAATAGCAGCAACAATAAATAATTGTCATGGAATCACACATCATAGAGTGGTTTGTGTTGTAAGAGAACTTGAAGACCATCAAGTTCCAGTTCCCTTATCATGGACAGCGACACTTTTCACTGGACAAGGTTTTTCACAAGTCTCTCCAACCTGGCCTTGATTCTTAGGGGCATGGGGCATTCACAACTCCTCTGGGCAACGTGTGCCAGGGCCTCATCACCCCAATAGGGAAATATTTCTTCTAAATATTTAATTTAAACCTCCTTTCTTTTAGTTCAAAGCCATTCCTTCTTGTCCTGTCCCTCCATGTTCTTTCCAGAACTCCCTCTCCAGCTCTTCTGCAGCCCCTTTAGGCACTGAGAGAGGCTCTAATGTCTCGCCAGACCCTTCCCTTCTCCAGGCTGGACAGCTCCAACTCTCTCAGCCTGTCTTCATAGCAGATTTGCTTCAGCCCTCTAATCATCATCATGGTCTCCTCTGGACTCACGCTGCTTGTTTTAGAGAAGTTATGGTGTGAAACACCAACAATAATTATAATAAAAATAAAATATTAAAATTGAATAATAAAATAGTAAACTATTGAATTAATAAAACCATGAAATAATAAAATAGTACAATAACAAAGTAATAAAATAAGAAATAATAATATCATGACATCATAAACGATGTTACTTCTGTGGAAATGGGTCTGTGACTGCCTGGGGTCCCAATGGTAGGAAAATATTCCAGTGTTCTGCAGCTGGAGTACTGATTTTCTGAAGGTTGGAGGGTTGGAGGGTATTTTCAAGCAATGTTTTTCCTCTGCTCCCAACACTGCGTCAAAAGCAAAGAAACAGGTAAAAAAATTGGAAAAAAATACCAAACTAAACCAAACAAAAAAAAAACCCAAAAAATCCCCAAAAAACCAAACCAAACCAAACATCCTAATTCCTTTCCCCAGATGCAAGAAAAATTCATACAGCTGGTTTTATCCCTTTTGTTTTTAAATAGATTTCTAAAATAATTTAATTCAAACCAAAAGCAAGTACTTAGTAAGCAACACAGATTTAAAGTGTAGTGTCACTAGTGATGACTTTTGCTTTAAAGGAAAGATCTGTTGAATTCTTACCTTTTCATTTGTATGGATTACAGAAACCATCAATGTAATCCGTGTACTTTGACCCCCCTTCACACAAGACTCCAAATTATTTGCAGGATTTCTGATTGTGGATAAAGCCTACCCTGACAGTTAAAACATGCTTGTTTGCAATATTAGCTAAACAACTCAAAGCTCTTGGAGAAATTTGCAAAAGTTCCTGGCTTTGCCATTAGTTTTGTATATAATTGTGTTTTCAAGTCTCACAATATCCATTCTCATTTTAAAACCAGATGCAATTCATTGTCATTGCATTAGCTCTAGCAGAATTTGGATTTGTTTGTTGTTGTTGGAGGAAACTCACTTGCGTGTCTGGAGGTGAGAACATTTGCCCAAATTCCTAGGAGTGCAACTGCTGAGTCTTGAGACACTTTGTGAACTTCAGCTCCATGAATTGCAGGAAATCTTGGAAAAAAGCTTGTTAATGGGTGTGTTTCCAGACATTCATGGGTAAGGCCAGATCTTTAGCTTAACTCTAATTCTCCTAACAGATTGCATCACCAAGAGGGATGTATTTAAACCTATCTGATTGCCTTTCCTGTTAATATTTATGACACAGTGAAATGAAGTGGCACCTGCCTACTTTATTATTTTTATCTAAACAGTCTGAGGTGGGTTTATTTTTTAGTAGAAGGAGTTTCTAAAATTAAATGTAGGTTTAAATTCTTAAATTTTGATGTGTTTGGGCTGAAGCAACTGATTTATGAAAGCAGAAGTCAATACTAGAAATTAGGTTCCTTTAAAATAAATAAATGCAAACTTTTTTTTTAGGGGATTTTGTGGCTATTATGGCAATTACAGGTAAAGTTTCACTTTGTGTTTACATTGTATGACATTCGTTCAGCTGAAAAAATATTAGTTGCTTTAGACTGATAGTGGGGAAAAAAATTAAAGTCAGGGTATTTGATTTCTTTCCAACATTTGAGAAAGTAGTCCAGTTTTAATGTTTTTTAAAGTGTGTTGAAAATGTCCATTTGACTATTTTGATTTTTTGGTATTAAAATCCTTCTGTGTTTTCAAAAAAGCATTGCAGATGCATTTCATTAAACCCGCATTTCTTCAGTGAGTTTTCTCTACGCCTGTGCTAACCTGCCTCTGCAATGAATCAGACATTCTTTGATATCCAAAGTCAGTGACGCCCAGCTCCTTCTTTTGATTTACTTGGCTTTTTTTTTCAGCCCAGGTTTTCTCTTATCTGCAACCAGGAATGAAATCTTTTAATGATCTGATTTTCACAGGGCAAGATGACCCCACGTGTCTTTGTCCTTCCAGCTGTAACTAGACTCCACAGACTTCACTATCCAAATACACCTTTAGAGACTGTGAGAGCCACATTGGATCTGAACACATGAGAGATGAGTCAAGAGTTTCTCAGCAGAAATGGCTGGTGAATTTACCATGTAGGTTTGACACAAGATTGTTTTTAAGGGGAGAAGAAGGAGGGAAAAAAGACTATTTGAAAGGCCATCTAGGAGGATGATAGAAGCCTATCTTATCTGATTATGGCTGGGAGAGAAGGATGCAGGTAGAAGTGGAAGCAGAGTGACAGTAGGCAGCCATACAGGCCTACATGAAGGGGGAAAAGGGCTTTGTGGCCAGAATGACATTAAGTTGCCATAAACTCAGGAAAGAATGAGTCATCATTTACAAGCGATGTGGGAGCTCTTGGTTTATTTTGTTTCATCCTTTCAGTTTCTTAGCATATCAAAAGCTGGTCCAAACTCAGAATAAGGGAGGTATTGAGGAAAGGCCATGTCAAGGTCGAACCACCTGGACCTTGTAAATTCCAGCAGAATGTTTGTGCAGCACCTGCATCAGTGGTCACAGTTCATCTGGAGGAGCAGATAGACTGAGTCCTGGCTCCCTTTCTTCCCCTTTGATTCAGCAGCTGGAAATGGGAGAGCACGGCACACTTGTGACCTGGTTTTTGCACTGTCCTTCAGGAACTTGGTAGCAGTCCAAAAAGCATTCCTCAGATCACAGGCTGTTGACACAGTACCTCAATATGAACTGTGAACAGGCTCACTTCATTCTATATTTACTGCTGCTAGCAGCCACCGAGAACAGTGCTGTGCTTGAAGCATTTCTAGCATGCTCAAAGCCAGCTCATAAGCCCCAGAAAATGAATGTTACACAACAAATTGGATCTGATGTAACTGGGCTTAGGGCACTGCCAGGTGATGCCCCTTGTGTTGACCTACTGAATATTAGCCATCATGTTTTGGTTCTTGACTTTCAAAACTTTGTCTTTGTGCTGTGTTTTTTTGCTAACTTAACTCCCTGAGCTTCCTTACTGTAAGGCCAACTCAGTCCCAGCAGGAGGGAAAAGGAGTCAGATGCTTTAGTGCAAAATAGTGCGAGGCTTATTACTATTTTACTATCCCCCTAAAAATAACAAGGGTCACAAAAAGAACAAGTAAGAGAAACCTGGTACATAGAAGGTAAGAGAAATATATATTTAAATGTCTTTTGGCAGAACACAGAACATCCCTTCTATGAAGAAAGAAAGGATTTAATTAGGCTGAAACTTTTTATTCTTTAAAAAGTAAATTAAGATTTTAAATCTCTGTAAAGGAGTAGGAAAAAAATAAGAGCGGACAGCTGCTGATTAGTTTTTCTTTGCTCCCTTTTTTCAATAAATCCAATAGTGAGGGGTGCAATTATGCTTACCTAGGAAGCTAAAATCCTGGAAGCATTGGAAAATGAGCTCAAATTCAAATCAAATTCAAATGTGTAAGATTGCTTCTGTAAACAAACCATATAGATGTACATACATATGTGCAAATTTCTCATAATATCTTTACTGGTGAACTTTAGTTATAGAATATAGAGGTGGTTTATCTTCTGTTCTGACTTTACTTCAGCTGGAAAAAATAAATCTCTGACTCATGCTGAAATGCATTTTGTATGGGTAGTGGTGGTTTTAACTTTCAGCCTCAGTTTCCAAGGTATGCTAGGCAAAAACAAAGGAAGGAAGAACAATACCCTCAAGTGAATGAAATCATGTGTTATGAACCATTGGGAAGGAGACGGGGACAAGGTTTATTAGAAAATATAGACCAGAAAAGAAATATTCAAACTAAGATTTCTGCGAGTGATTCAACCATTTTTCCCCCATCTTTCCAGTAAGTTAACTTTATTACTGTGGCAATGCAGAGACCTCAGTCTGTTTCAAACTAATAATCCTAGTTACTTCAAAATCCTGGAGGGTTCACTTTTTAGTTTCTCTGACTTGGATACAAAAGGCTAATTTTTATATTTGTTAAGGCTTGATTAAAGCCTGTAGTGTGACTCTAAATTCTAATTTAGAGGCAGAAATTCTGCTGTTGCATATTTGCTGGCATGGGAAGTCAGTGATCAGAGAGAGTAAATCATCCTCTCACAGGTTAAATTACCTAAGAATATTAGAGGTGCTGCTCTGCATTTCTGCGATTACATGTATTATATGAAACACAGCACCCACTTCCACGATAATACTTTAAGAATACTGTAAAAACAACCTCTCAATAAATAGGAGATCTTTGCTGAAATGGGAACTTAGCTTGTGCAAATCCTCCCAGAGGAGAAGTTTTGAGCCGTGCTGGTAGAACAGCAGTCTGAGGTCAGCAGTAGCTTTCATAAAGGAAAACTCATAAACAAGCTGGTGAGTCAAACTCATTTCCTTGACTAACAGGAACAGTATTTCATAAACATAGCAATCACTTAGTGCTCTCCAAACGAATTGTGAACCGTGTTCACTAGGGCAGCTGTTTCCAGCAGCTCTTTTGGAAATGCTGCTAAAAAGAGGCTCTTTCAGAAAATATAATAGTAAAATATAAAATATAACTTTGCATAGCAGGGGAGACATTTTATGAGGACTCATTTAACTTGACAATACTGCCTTATTTCTGACCTACTCTTTGCTGAACTGGTACATTTTTTCATGTTTACTCTATGTGTTATGTCATGGTGGGTTAATGTCCTTCTTAATGTATTTACTTGTGTTTAAAAAAGTCAGTGTGTAAGATCAATCTGTTAAAACCCTCAATCTCATAAAATTCACTGTCTTTCTAGTGAGGCAGCAAGGTCCTTCAAACTCTCTTTATTTCAGTGGAAATTCAGATAGATCAGGTTTATAAGGGAGGTAAAGACCTCACTAATGCAAATACTTTACAATTTAAATTCAGAACACTGTTTTAAGCATTTATTATATTTTATCAGCCTTTTTGAAATGTTAGGAACCAGATGATCAAGTATAAAATATATTCTGTATTCAGTTACAGCTTTATTCCAAAGTTTGTATTTTTAAATATAATTCACCAAAAGTTGACAATGTCTTTAGCCCAATTCATAAATATTCTGCCCTTGGTCCTCAGTGTAATTGCAGACCAGCTGCAAACCATAAATTCATTTCCATGGACATTTCATGCCTGCAGCCATATTAGAGGCCTAGGAGACAGTCAGGAAATGCAAAGAGCACACTAAGGTCCAAAGGCCCACCTGTAGTTGCCACTGTGGAAGATTGATTTAGCTTACACACACCCTCCAGATCTCCAGATGAGTCATGGTCTGCAAAAAAATTCCTGCATTATTCTGCAGCCAAGAGAGCATCCCTGCTCTTTGTGTTATATCATTCATGGAGTTGACAGCAAAAAGGTATTGAAACATACACTACTGATCCTATGAGTTTGGTAAATAAACCATAAACTGTGAAGAAGAGAATGTGTTTGTCTCCTTATCTCCCTAACCTGATCTTGCTCTTGTTCAAAGAAATTTAGTCTGAGTGGAAGGCCAGGATCCCATACAAGAGCTTTGTTTCTTGTTTCTTTGTTTCTTGTTTCTCTGTTTCTTGAAGACTCAGATTAGCATTGCCCCTTTCTCAAGGATGTGCTGTCACCCTTGCCACCATTTAGCCTGTGTAGGCAGAGAGAGGAGGTGGGGACATGTCCTGACTCTGGTTCTTCCCACTCTCCATTAGTGGTGAAGAGCAATGGTGAGCTTCTTCCTCCTCCATTTCTGTGAGCTGGTGGCGGAGCCTGATGGAGCAGGTTTTGAATCATTGTAGTACAGTGAAAGCTGTCCATCATCCACAATAAATGCCTCTCACACTGCTCTGCTGTCCCACTCTACAGGCAGAACTCATACTTTCAAGATTGTGGAGCATGTGCTAGCCATTAGATATTATAGTGCCTGGCTGACGTTAAGTTTTTTCAGTGAAAACAGACACCAACTTTCTCCAGCATAGTCAGTGGAGAGTGGAAAAATTTCTTCTGCTAGATATGTATTAAAATTTTCCAAGATGTATACCAAATGCAAAAAACCGAATTTTTTCCTGAATTTCACCCAGTAATTTTTTCAGAAATCTGTCCAGTAAGGTATAACTTGTGCACTGGAGGGTTACTTGCTACTATTTCTGTGGCATAAACTCATCCTGCATAACAAGGACTGCTTCTTGCATTCCTCTCCTTTTCCCCTCCCAGCCGCCTTGTGTGCCGCTTGCTACTTATCCTGAATTCTAACAGAAAATCTCACATTTCTTGAAAAATTTTAATCCACATTTTTCGCTTGTTCAGTGACAAATCCTTCTCTATGTCCTTCCTTTCCACCACTC
This sequence comes from Vireo altiloquus, assembly GCA_013396875.1. NCBI lineage: Eukaryota > Metazoa > Chordata > Aves > Passeriformes > Vireonidae > Vireo > Vireo altiloquus. Next base: position 196,396 of record VZRF01013268.1, on the reverse strand, counting down.
CAGGACTTTTATATAATTCTCTGTTTTTGCTGTTTCCCTTTTACCCTTATGCCTCCACCCCTTTCTACTTTCACTCATTTCTCTTTTTCTCCCTTCCCTCTCTCAGGATGTGAATGCTTTCAGAAGTGTATTAGAAAGTTGACACAGCTGAAATGGAATAATTTCATTGGGAAAAAGTCAAAGGCTGCTAAAGTTTGAAGTTTTGATGATCACATTCCAGTAAACTCACATCTCCACCCTGCTGTGTTTCTGTTTTTCCCAATGGTAGCAGTAGAGTTTTGGCCTTCTATTTTCCTTGAAACTTCTGAACTGATTGAGTACTTGTGACATTCATAAGCTGTTGTGAAACAATCAAAAGGAGCAATATCTTAAGGCTGAGAACAAGACCTTTCAAGCTCAGCTATCAATACCAAGAAGCTGACCTAGAGAAGAAAATTTTCTCAGTTGGGAAAATATCCTGAAGACCTGAAAGCCTCTTCATCCTGAAGGATCAGGGGGCTGAGTGAGACAGGAGAAAGAGTCCATGGAGAGAACAAGCTGTCTATACACACAGAGCTTTGAACAAGCAAAAACTCCAAAAATACAAAACCCTCAAACTCTGAAATGCTGGAAATCAGATGATTTCTGAACAGTTGTATTTGGTTGGTTTTTTTTTTTTTTTTTTTTTTCCAGTCATGACCATGTCTAAGTGAACTCAAACTGAGGAAGTGAAAGGTAGCTAAAAAAATTGATCTGTTGGCAAACTAATATGAATTTTCATGCAATACTTTGCTATAGTGCAGTTATTTCAGCTGGAAAATTACAATGGCTGCAATTATTCTGGAAATATGTTTGGCAGTGAAACTTGGAATGGAAATACAATAAAGTTAATATTCTTTTTGATATACAGTGAATGAATTTGTGTGCTGAAGTTGTGGATATTACCTTATTGTACCTGGTACGTACAACTCCATGTTGTCATCTAAGATAAATCTGAAAATATTTAGGATAAATCTGAAAACATTTAGGATCTTCTGTGGAAGCAGAGAGCTAAAACAATGTGCACCACTGCTGAAAATAGAGACATAGCGAGATAAAAATTTAAACTTACAGCCCCGTGAGATTTCCTTGACATCAGGTAGAAAATACAAGGGCTGGAGTAATAATTGGCAGGACTACGGAAGGAAGAAACATTACAAACTCCTGCTGACAAAGAAGTGGCAAGTGATCTCAGAAACAACAGGAGAAACCCTGATTAAACATAAAGGAAAAACTCAAAATTCATTGTAATCGAAGTGCCAGGCTAGCTGAACGAGATCAGGCAGAAACAAGTAACATAGTATCTTATGTTAAAACTAATATAGAGTTGTTTCCTATATATTCCATGAGTAAGAATTTGTAGTAATGTTGGGAGTGTAACAGGAAAACTTTGCTACTAAAGAATACATCCTACAGTAAATATTGAACTCTATTTCAGGCAATCCAGTCCTCACATTTACATTAGGCTTTCCACATCTGTTTCTTATCCAATTTATGTCAACAGTAATTAAAATCTGTTACCATCTGATCTTTGGGTGGGCTGCATTAAATGAGTTATCAAGAAAAAAGTAACATCTAGTATGAATTAAACGTCATTCAAAGTCCTCTGGTGCCTTCTGTGAGGTGAGTGGAGATGCCAAAGAGCTTTTACTTATAAGGAATTGGAAATTAGGGAACCAAATTTTACAGAAGTAAGGAAAAATTTTACCTTCAGTCTGGAGAATGATGGGTTAAGATATAGGGCTTTCTATACAGTGATATTTACTAATTATATGGAAACTTAGACTAAGCACCCAAAGGTCCACAAGTCTTTTACTTTGCAAAATCTATTTCTTTTGATCTGTATCTAATGCAAAGTGTACTTCAACCATAACATTTCTAAATTTAAAAGAAAGAAATTATTAAACAAATAAAAGAGCTGAAACAGATGTTAACATCCTTACTCTGGGGAGGTCAAACGTAAATTCATTGAAGGAGACCAAACTCAGTGATTGGATTGCCTAACAAATTAGATTCCCAGTGTGTGCTGTGATATGTACAAGTCCTTTGTTTTTACACAATAGCTTCTTTATCATTGAAATCTCCATAGTATAAAACAATGACATTTCTTGTGATAGTTGTGGCTTCTATTGAGGAAATAAAAGACCATAATATGAATATTTGATTAAAGATTTAATGTTATAGCCTTTGGTTTGGATGTACCATTAATAGGTAAATCAGATACAGACATATCAAGGACTTGTTTTTTATAACCCTTGCTTTTGGAGAAGTTAATGGGACTTTTGTTACTGGCAATACTAAGGAGTGTCTATAGACCAAAGGAGCAATTATGAAAAGCATTGTAAACAGGGAAAAGTGCCCATGTATGTCTACTATATTGACGAAGGGTGAACAGAATTTGACTTGGGACCTGCAGAGGCCCTTTCCAATCTTTATTATTCAGCGTTTCTATGGTGATTTATCTTTCATTACCAGAGACCTTCTGTTTTGAAGTACGTATTGTATCAGTGACCCCCTTTAAAATGAGTAATCTTAGTCTTGATATCTTTTTAATTTTGTGAAAAGATCATAGCTTTAGGATCAGGGAATAATGAATGCAGTAGAAAAAATGCCTCCCCAACAGAATACTCTTTTTTTCCTTGGTTGAAATGGTAGCTACACAGATAAGTTATCTTGGGTTGAAAAATTTCCTAGTGTCTTTATACCACTATGTGAAAAAGTTATGCTTTTGAGAGTTTCTGAATATTCTACAGAGACTAATAAAGACAGCAGGTCTTAGATGAAATAGCTGGCAAAATACTGAACTTTTAGGAGGGTCATCTTTAAAGCAGAAAATTCAATGACCATTCAAGAGTTAATTAATCACCATTAATATTCATACATGCTTCATCCTTGAAGAACCACCCTCTTCTGGAAAGTACAACTTTAATAATGTTTTATGACACAACTTCATGACATCATCACAAAATTTTGGCCTAGGAAGTGGCACGTGTGGCTATAGCTTGTTTTATTTTGTGGGAGCTCAGGGTTTCTTGTTTGGGTGTTCATAACTGTGGTAATTCCCCTTAGAAACCAGCAATGGAGTTGTGGGTAGGTATTGCAACCACAACGCATGTCGTGTCCTTGGAATACAGCCATCCTCTTTTGGGGACCAGGAGGGAATTTTCCTTCAACTCTGAGTGCTGTGTATCAGCTACTACTTAGTCATAGATCCATTGTGCTCTCCAGATATTTTGGCTTCCAAATGAATTACAAAAGGATGACAAACAGGAGAAACTTATTGAGACAAGAGGATGAAAGTACAGTTAAAGTGGTATTATGTAGTGTTTAATGCCCAGCTTTAGATGGGTTTTCCATCTTTATTTGTGTACATGCACAGATTGAGAGCTAGAGAAAAATGATAGCTGCTTACTTGTATGCAAGACCCACCTTCTGCACTCTTGCCCTAGTGTCTCTTTGGTTTATTGCCCTCACCATGACAGCAGAGCAATGAGTATAGAATCAGTGGGCTGTTACTCTTCTGTGGGCTAGAAATTATGGTACTGGTTATTTGGGTGGTTGAGTTAATATCTCTACCAAGGATAAAGACAGGATAAAAGAAAATGGAGAGCAGCTGTCAGAGGCTCAACAAAATTCTCCACCCTTCAGAGAATACTTCCTTAGGCTTTGTAACTAAGTTCTTAGTAGCGAGAGTTCAGTTCCACTTAATATGGATGTAGAAATATGTAGTATATATTTTTTGAAGTCAAAGCAAACATTGAAGAACAAATTATGAAATCTCATTTTGCAAAGGGAGGTTGCATCAATGGCTTTTCTCTCAGCCTCAGGAGGTTTCATAACATCTGAAGATATCATGAGTGTCAGAAAACGGACATTTTAGAAAGAGTCTAAGAATGGAAAAAATTATTAACCATTAAATATCAGGGATGTGAAGGGAGGGCACAAGTAATCATAAATGACCACAGGATACTTAAGAAAGTAATGATCATTAAAGAGTTGAAATATGTATGTCTTGTAATGTCTCTTATGTCTGGTAAAAAGACATCCTCTTCATGCTTCCCATATGCTTCCCATCTTGGGGAGTCCCCAAATGCTCCCACATCTCAAGACGTCTGGAGATTTCACTGCCTGGGGTCTTACATGGTGTCTTTGGAAAGCTACTCACAAGCATAAAAATGAAGACATACATAGATGACTTAGTGTGTGAAATAGGGATAATTTTCTACCTGAGTATCAGAGGTGCATTTATCATACTGAATTTCATGTGGCATTTTGTTATTCAGTACATGTAATACCAAGAGACCCTACTGAAGAACTTTGTAACTGCCTTTATTCTGACTCTTCCAAGTAGTTTTGTATCCTATCACCACCAATATTTTTATCTAAATCACTTATGAGTATCTTGAACAACAGAAATCTTACTGATAACTCTTTCTTATAATGAAAAAGTACTTTATTCCCTAGGTGTAAACAACATTTGCCACTGTTTCTGATACAAAACTGACTATCACATAAAGTGCATTTTTGTACCTTTTTGTTTTGCAGAGATGTGTGTATATGTATGTGTAGTATGTATTTATTATATTTATATATATATNAGAGTTGTTTAATTTGGCTGAAAAGGCATACTTCTGGACTACCAGAAGTATATATTAATGTGAAGTTTGTTTACCTTAGTTTATGTGATGTTTAGCAGGGGGATGGAATCTTTTTGCCAATGTTTTATCTTTTGTTGTCTTTAGAAAATGAACACAGTTTGTCAACTAGCTTCGAAGCAGACCTGGCTGAACCCAGGAACTAGCAGATCTTTTCATGAGACTGTGATTTGTTTTGAAAAGGCTGTCTAACTGAGGCTATATGCTGCAAAAACATTGCTTAATTCTATCTGTAACAAGAATTCAAGGGGAAAAAAATTCATAAAGTTTTAATGTGACTGACTTAGAACCTACCACACTTTTATGTGGACATGCAGCTTTTCATGTGGGGTTTTTTTTTCCTGTTTTTTCTTTTGCCAGTTGAAATTTTATTTGGGATGAGGAAAGCAAAAGCTTTCCTCCTTTCTGTGACTTCCAGTCTTAAATCTATAATAGAAAATAAGGAATGGCTGCACACCTCAGATCTTCAGCAAATGTGTTGTCATTGTACAATCTTGGACATGTCATTTTTGTCTGGCTTTTAGAAATAGTTTTCCTGTAATGAGGGGAAAGGATCTGATCATGATAGGTGTGTTTTGATTGACAGTGCAATTAAAATTATTATGATTGGACTAAAAATGTGTTATTTTTATATTTCATACAAATGCATCCAGCTATGCTTTAATTCTCTACATTGAGAGAAAAGTGAACTGAATAATTGAAAGAAAACAGGAACCTTCTAGATGAGTAACTCGTGTAGCCAACACATTTTTCTATTTCTGAAGATGCCTTTTACCAAGGATTCTGTTTTCGATTAAACAAAAGTCACTTTATCTCCATTAATAACCTCATTGACTGCTGTGTGACTACTTACATAGGTTGTGTGAAGATGTCTGATTACATATAGTCAAGGCTGGGAAATGTAAGTGATCTCATGTATAGCCTTGTCCTTTTCATCCATTTACTCATTTGCTTCTGGCAGTGTGGCTCCCAGCTGGATCCCTCTCACTTGCAAAGGCTGAGACTTGTCATTTGACTTTGGAAGACCATTTGAGAAAACAAAATTGCTACAAGAGAGAGCTTGATGATTCATTCACTAGATTCTCTCTCCCTTCTGAGTAATGACTGAATCATAGCAGATGCCAAGGGTGGAAATACTGCTTGTCATAAAATTGTGTGGCTATGTTTAGTGCTATCCTTGTATCCTGACTTGCTATTCTCCCATCCTAAGATGTGTCATGTTCTGAAACAGTATTAATAGTTCTGCAGGTAGAATTGGTCTGTTTTGTCAGTCATGTCATCTATTATGGAAGGGAAATCATTGATTTATGAAATGTTTATTTTAAGTAAAATGAAATGACCTCTCAAGGTTTGCAGATGTATGTTAAAATTCCTAAAATCCAGAGCTATTTTCTGAGGGAGAATAGGTGACCCTATGAGTCTGACTCAGCAATAATCAGGGATTTCTTGTGGAGTTTTTCCTCTGTGTCTTTCATTGCTCTACCCAACCCTGATAGACTATTCAAGAGGGAACTGTACCACATTATGACATTTCTTATGCCTTATCTAAGACATTGGATATGTAAAGGTTTTTTTTGAAAGTTTTGGGAAGTTTTAGAGTTACAGGTAGTTTCCCTTGTTTATATTTTGTGCATTTCTTAATCTGTGAGAGTCTAGGATAGTAATGAGAGATAATGAAGTATTAATTATTTTATGCGAATATAGGAATCATTCTTCAGCAATTTTCTGAGAAAGTTGCTGATTGAAGATTTGTGATGGTGGTAGTCGTTGGATTTTTGTAACATAAGGATGTGCTAGCTAAGATGAAGTGAAAGGCTGTTCCAGATTTTTTATTAGCTGTAGCACATACATCAGTAAATAACAAAATTCAGATTTCCTACCTTATTTTAGGATTTCTCCATTTCTGTTCGTATGTGTCTTTTCTTGTGGATGAATAACACAGTCACTGTTTTTTAAGGTCCTTTCAATATTCTTCACCAGCTCAGCCTCTTTGGGAACTAACTAAAGTGCATTCTGCAGCATGTATTGGTCCATGCAATGTAAAATTGCTATTAGTGAGTAAGTTTTACATATCACACATTTTGAAACCTTTTTCTCTTGTGTGTGAATTTTCTCTCATAAGAGTTATTAGCCATTGAGTGGCTGTTTTTAAAGATAATCTGAAGACCTTTTTTTGTTTGATTTTTTTTCCCTGAGCTTCTCTATGTTTATAGATTGCACACCCCATGTTTTCAAAACTTACTATCTGAAGCTTTTAACACATTAAATAGCTGCAGATAACTATCTTACCTACTTTCCTCCAAGTTAAAGAAAACTTTCTCCTCCGCTTTCCCTGTACTTTTTCTTTAATTATCAATTCTTTCCTGTTTGCTGAGTAATACAGAAATTAATTGGCTTATGATTATTTTATATCCTTGTTTGTGTATTGGGATAATTAATTGTGTAGTTTGTAATCCCAATACCGGAATGGTACTGATGAATTCTTTGGGTGGTAATGACATGTTCTTTTAAATTGCCAGCTTAAGAGCTAGGGCCAAATCCTGATGCAATAGCTCCAAATTCATTCTGCCTCAGGGCTTTCATGAACAGAGGGACATGAAAAGTGAAAACAGGTTGTCTGCTCACAAGGTAATACACATGAATACGGTGGATCAGAGTTGGATGACTCATTTCTGTCCCTGTCCCATAATTTCTGCCTTCTTCTCTGCATCTCCTCACCTGCAGTGTTTCGTGCTCAGCTCTCTGAACTCCTCATCATGTCTTCCCTTACCATGAGAGTGGATCCAAGATAAGTTAACTGTCGTGTTTTCCCCACACATTTTCTTTGTTCATAGACTGCACATTGATCTTGTGTTGCAAATATATTTCCGCCTCTCTGTATTGTTCAGAATATGATGGGGAGAAAGGAACATCAACATGCACAACATCAGAAGCCATGTTGGAGTTGCTGACAATGAACATCTTACTTTTTTTGTTTGCTTCACAAAAAAGAGGGGGTATGAAGTTATGAATCTACAGATATTTTTACACAAATGAATGTTTGGTTTTGTATTTGTGTTACCTCTAAAAGAAAAATTCTACTGTGAAGGTTATAAAATAGTCTAAGCTTTATTTACCTAAGAGATAAGGAATTTTATTACTTGCAAGGTTATTTATGACATAAGCAAAGACAAACAGAAGGATGAAAGGAAAGATAACATTTGTTGTGAATGCCCAAACGAAAATGTTCATGAACGGGGAGTTTAGGAAGTGCCAAGTGGATTGTTTTCCCCATTTTCCTTTTTAGAAGTGGATTTAGAGGTTCATTAGTGTATGAAGTTAAGACCAGCATGTGCTACGTTCTCTTTGTCCATCATCGGAGAAAATGAATGAAAACTAACAGTATTAATTCAATAAGCAAGTTGCACAGCCTTAATGATGAACTCTTGATGAAATCACTGAATTTTTTTCTCCCAGTTTTATCCACTGAATTTATACAAGAACACAGTCTTGCTGGACTGGGACAGGGCAGAGACAGGAACATGCAGGTCAAAAAATAAGGATTGGAATGTACTTGCTGACACTGCATAGGACACAAGCTTCTTGGAAAGCAATGAGCTAAGTACAATTTTGGTAAGATTCCAAACACGATTCAGGGTGTAGCTAATGATTTTTTTTTTGTCGTTTCTTTGGAACTTGAGTTCTTTTAGTTTCTAGGTTTCAAGCTTTTCTCACAAAACAAGGCAGTTAGAAAGTTACTGCAGACAAAACTCCAAAGCTACTGTGGGAGTCGTGTTGCCTCACTCCAGGGACTGAAGCTTTTCTGGAAGTACTGGAAAGCACATGATGAAATCACACCCTTGGGCACCACTTGATAGAGAAAGAGGAATAACCTCCCAGTGGGAGGGGCAGGTTTAACACACAGCTGCCTCCACCATCACAGAGTTGAAGACTTGTCTATTCCATTCTATTGGTTCTCTCTGTCCCTGTAGCCTCCTTTGCACCTTTTGTCATCAAACGTTACGTGATGTGCTCTGTTGTTTTTTTCACCATGCTGTGGTGCAACACAAGCGTTAGAGCACCATTGGAAGGCATGGGGACCTTGTTACACATTGTCAGATAAAAATTAGTACGAGTGCTAGGCAGGACAAAACTCTTACCGATATTTGAGTTTTTCACAATAGGAAGATTTCTCATATGAATAATCTGGGCCACATCAGAAAGATATAGCTGGTGGATGACCCAGCTCTGGGCAGCTATAGTGGCATTGTCCCCAGGTGTTTGTAAATCCTCTCAGTAAAGGATGCTAATGACCCATTAAGGCAATTTGGAATGAAGATTGATAAATTTTTTATACTAATTAAAACTCAGTATTGCTAAGGCCTCAAACTGAGGCTGCTAGTGCAGGCCACCTCTGCTATTTTCTGCATAAAATGAGCAGGGCCAGGTTTAGAGGCAGTTGAAAGAGAAAACTGGCTTAGAAAGTCATAAGATAGGAAGGGCAAAACAAGCAAATATGAATTATTTGCCACTTGCCACTATTTTCTGAGAAAATCAACACTGATGAGGACTATAATTCCTTTTTTATTTTATTTGGAAATGAAGATAACAGTAAAAGGTGACAAAATACAATCTAAGAAATCAAGATAAGGCTAGCCCAGCTTCTTTTATTTTCTCATTAAAAAATAATCAGTATTGTCAACTTTAGCCATTCAAAGGAAATTACTAGAAGAGAATTTTTCTCAAAAGGAGTAAGTTTGAAGGTGATGTGTATGCATGTGTCTATTAGTGTGGCTATCAGGCTTGTGACATCAGATTTCATTCCAGGTATGTTTTCAAATCTTCTTCATCAATGTATTAGCCATTTACATATTTTTATTTTGATGGAGATTCTCTTGTTATCAACTGACCTGAGGAAAGAGGTCTTTAATGTTCAGATGTGAATGCAATCAAAAATCCAATCTCAGAATAGTGTGTTGTGCCCTGATAACAACTTCATTGAAATTAGAAACTTAAGTAATTGAAATTAGAATTTTATATATTTTGTTTTTCAAGTTTGGGTTCTCTTGTCTAGTTGGCTGGGTTTTGATTTTTTATTTAATTTTAGATTTTTTTTTTGGTTTACATTTATTTTTTTTTTTAGTAAAGGATAGATTGCATAAGGTATATTTGTTTTACATGATTATATCTAAGACAAAAAATCCCCACACCTTTCTTCTATCTGAGAAGTTGTCTCTTCTGCTGTGTTTGTTTAAGCAGCAAAGTCCAGCCTGCAATTCATGCTGCCCTGCTCCTACCAGCAGGCTGGTCGTGTCTGGAGCACGGACCTGTTTGCCTGGCAGAGTACTGAGTTACAGCAACTAACTATTTCTGATTTCTCCTCCAGGCAGTGGAATGAGTTTTTGGTGCATCACTTCCTCACCAACTGCAAGGTAAGAATAAGACCAGTCTTACAGTCTTTGAAGGCTGAAGAGGGTATGATAATAAATTCTTCTCCCTGTGCTTTTACAGGGCCCAGTTGCAATAATGTTTAGTTTGTCCTGCTGTTTCTCCTTAACAAAATAGTACAGCCCATGAAAGAGGAGCTCCTGCTTAATGGAAATGACATTGTCCAGTTTTTAAATTGTTGTTGCTCTGCGCTAGTGTTTCTAAGAAGTTGTGGGAAGTTCAGTCTTCTGTGATATCAAGATGATTGCTATAAACAGCTGCTCTCAATCACCCAGGCAGTGAAGGGATTTTTCAGGGCTGACATATGAAGACTCAGAAAATCAAGAAAATAATAAATAATAATAAAAATTAATAATAAAAATTAATAATACAAAACAACAACAATAATAATAATAAGGTGGAGAAGGGGGCTGGGGAAGGGAAACTTGGCATTGGTTACAGAAAGATGACTCAGCTTCTGTTCAGTAAGCCCTCTGTTCAAGCATGTCTTGTCAGCTCATTACACAACACATCTAGTAGGAGTTTTCATACTTCTTTTCTGGCTTCTTCACTCCGATTTCCTGTTTACAAGAGGGTAGGAACAAAACTTGTCAGAATAGCTGGAGAGCTGGACCAGGGCTGCAGGGCAGCTCCCTGCCAGAGCAAGTTTTGCAGGATTTAGATCCGGAGATGCCCTGGCATTGTCCCGGTCTTTTAACAATAAACACAATAGTTTCACTCCAGCAGCAGTTGTATGTTCTGGTATACACACACCAGCTGTGTTCCTGCTCCTACAAAGTGTTTTCCCAGACAGAACACTTCATAAAACAAAAATAGGCTTATGCCATTTACAAGGCTTATTATTTTTAATGCACCTTTTTGTTTTCCAATATATTTCCTTATTTCTAAATTAAACTCATCAAAACTATTCATTTAATAATGTAGATTTTAGAAGCTTTTCAAGATTGAGTATGTGTAAAGAAAACAGAAGTGAGAAAATAGATATGCAGGTTTGCTTTGCAATTTATTAAGCAAAAATTACCAAATACTGGCCATACCATTAGAGAGCACATAATAAAATAAAATGTGAATCTGTCAAGTTTACCTCCAAGATTTCCTTTACGTATACCAAAGAACTTGAAATGTTTAATAGCAATAAGAAACTCTGCAATAATTGATGATTCCATTGATTCTGCTTTCAGTGTTTATTCAAGTGACATGCACAAATATAAACCTAGGAAACTAGGAATCTTCACATGCACTCTTTTAATCTGACCTCTGTGTCCTGTGTTCTACCAGTTTAGCTTCAGTGGACATTTTAAAAATATAGCTCGACATAAAATAAAGTGTAGAAGGAATTTCTTTTGTAAGGAAACAAGTTTTATTTTGAAGCCTTCAGAGGGTTGTTTATAATATTCGTAAGTGGATGAAGAAGTAAAGCATTTTAAATATGGAAAATAAATTGCTGGTGTCTTTTTAAAATTTTTTTGCTTGAAAATCCTCTTCCTTTGTAATCTTAAAATGAAATCTTAATTTTTTTTTCTTTACAGTTACTTGACGTAGTGCTTTAGGCTTGAATAGCTGGAATGTGTTGCTAATTACAGAAATTGCTTGGTCTTCCATTATTTAAAAAGAAGCACATGCACTTGAAAAAGCATATTGAAGGAAATAATTTGGATAGCTCTCCCTAGCAAAGAATCCCTTCCCTTCCCAGAAAGTGCTCCTTGTGTGTTTTATAACTCGGGAAACCTCATTCAAATTCAAACTATCTGAGGCTTTACTTAACACTTTGTGGTCATTCTGTAAGATGTGGGACCTGGAAAGTATGTGGTATATATTGCTATTTAAAGCTTGCACAGCTTTGAAAGCCTGAAGACTATTAAGATCATAGTGAAAAAAGTAGAGAAGGTGAAGATGAGAAACTGTTCTTCAAAATTCTTAATATATTATTATAAAGAGAAAAATAAGATCACTAAGATGGTTTTCAAATACTAAGTCTCCTGCATGCTAAGACTTCCACGGCAGAAGAATTACTCCGGATTCATAAGCAAAAATGTATGCTTAGTAGATATGATCAAAGTGAAACACTTGATGTAGCTTATGGCTGCACTAGTTAGATTGGATAATGGCATTCAAACCGTATGTGGTTACAAGTGTTGCTTATAAACGCACTCTTAAAAGACACTGGTCACCTGGAGAAAATTCAGAGAGCAAATTATAGATTCTGAATTCTAGCTTATCCCTATTTGTGCATATTTATTAACTCCAATGCACACAGAATATTCTCAGTAAGAGATACTTTCTTAGGCAATTTCTTTTTGTTGAAAAGCAGGTTTCCAATGGATAGCATAAATATCGCTTAGTTCTTAGAATTCTCCTTTACCCCAAGAATGAATCAAAGGAGAAGATGGGCAGCAATATGCCACTATTAAGCGGAAGACTACACTATAGTTTATGTTAGGTTAAAAAGGTGAAGTCATATTTGTTGTAAGAGTTAACCATAACTCTTAAACTTTCTTCATGCAGGCATTAAGATATATTAGGATGGTGCTTTTGAATGTCTCTCATTCTCTCGCTTTCATACATGGGAAGTACACACTCCACTCATAGCTCCAAAGAGAAAGTCAGCAAACCATTGTATTAGAAACATAACAATGTCATTGCAAATTGTAAGATTTAGTTGTCATCTGTTCTGGGACCATTGTTTTAGGTAACTCAACAGGTAATTACAGCACTTTGAGCAAAGAGGTTACATGAACACAGGGCATACAGGAGACTTTCTTTCCTTACTTCAGCAGCCTCCACTTAAGTAAACACAAGAGGAGTGTTTCTGGGCACAGCAATGTCTGAGGCTTGCAGGAAAATGAGGGTTCAGATAACCCATCTTCAAAGCAGCAATTTGGTGTTGCCTATTCCTTGGCTGTATTAAACGACCTACTTCTCTCTATCGAAGCAATCAGCTGGGGGTGGTGGACACTGCTGCTGCCTTTCCAGAGTGACAGGACAAATAGCTCATGGGTGAGAGCATCAGTTGCTCTAGAGAGCAATGGAAATTAGAGCAGTGTGTATTAGGAGACGATGTGGGTGTCAGAAAACTGAGCACAGGCTGGCTGGCAAGACTTTCAGCTTTCTGGAACACAGAGGGATGCACATAGGACAAAACTGCATATAGTATACTTTTCAGGAATTGTAAAGTGTATTTTGCTATAAAAAAACAAACTAATGAATTAAAGAAGTTACTCTGAACCTGTCAGAGTCTATGCAAAACGAATCTGTGGGCTCAATGACATAACCAATGTGCTGTCAGCCTGCCATCTATGAGGTATGCAGAGTGGCTGGGAGCACACTGATTGTACCGTGCTGGATCTGTGAAGATGCAAACTTGATGGAGCATTCTGTAGTTTTGGTTGCAGAATTCTAAGGTTTGGGTTAAAAAACCATGAATCAAAATGCAAGAATGCCCCCAGATAAATTATCTTTAGTAAGTTGCATGAGTTAAACTGTGTTCCTTAATTTTAGAGTGTACCTATCCTACAGGATTCTTCATTCCTTTCAGTTCAGAAGTTAGAGTTAAATTTCATAATCTGCATTCATACAACCTTTTAGTAATTTCCTCCTCATTGTTCTATGGAGGTGATATTGAGAAGGCCGATGCCACATCTGATTGCATGCTCTCCATGATTTAAGAGAGAAGCTTAGAACCTTTCCTCTAAAAAGAATTAAAAGACGTTTTTTAAATACTGTTTTGATGAACTGAAATAAATATATGTCAATTTTCAAAAACATTATATTTATGCTTCTCTGTATCCTAATCACCAGCTGACGGGTTGAAAGACACCAGCAGAATGTCATCATTGCCAGATTCTACATCTGGATCTTTGATTTATTTGACAGACATGTAACATCCAAGATATCTAGGCATATTGCCAATGACTGTTCAGATGTCGGTGCAGAGGAACACACAATGTTCTTCACAGATCTATGTCCAGTCATTCGCCCAGAATTGCCTTTTTCTGCTTGTCTTTGTTTGTGTTGACCTTGTGTGGATTGAGAGAAGTACTCCTTTATTTGTTTTTTTTCCATAAGGGAAGGTGATTGAGCTGAAAATTTATTTTTCTGCTGGTTTAGTGATGCAGAGTCATGAATCAGAGCTAGATGAAACTGAGTTAAAGAGCCAAAAGTAATTAAAATCTGTGAACTGTAAGGAAATCAACAGAATGGAAGAAATTTCAGCCTTTTAATTCAGTAAACACAGTCAGTGAGCCACAAATCCTACTTTTGATGATAAGTTTTGCTTTTTCTATGTACTGTATTTATGTAATATGACCCCCTCAAAAAAAAAAAAAGAAAAAAAGAAAAGAAAAAAAAAGAAAAGAAAAAGAAAAGAAAAGAAAAGAAAAGAAAAGAAAAGAAAAGAAAAGAAAAGAAAAGAAAAGAAAAGAAAAGAAAAGAAAAGAAAAGAAAAGAAAAGAAAAGAAAAGAAAAGAAAAGAAAAGAAAAGAAAAGAAAAGAAAAGAAAAGAAAGCAGTTAGGTATATGTACTATCATGTAGAAGCAAATTTTATGTCCATGAAGTTAATTGTACAGAACTGAACTTGTCATAATCCATATAAGCACATAAAATGTGAAAAGGCTGAGCCTAATATTTTTATTTTTTTAATAAGACCAATTGCTTATATGCTATTTATTTAAATAATTGCAACCATCTTCTTCCCCCACCCTTGCTTTTTCCTTTTGGAGAGAAACAACTCCTAGAAATAACTAGTGTCAGCTGTGAATTCTGGAGGAGAAGCCAAGAATATAAAACCCATGCATGTGTGGACAGATCTGACCCTCACGGGGAACATGATGACACGATCTCTTTTCCCCACCCCGGACAGCCTGGGGGTCAGCAGCACCTTTAGAGACGGGAGCCAAGGGACTTTTAGACCAGGAGCCAAGGAACCGATTTTCCCTGCAGCTGCTCCTTAGAGTCAGACGCCCTTGCTGAGGATGAGGCTGCACTTTCACTATCCCTGCTGAGAGGGGATGGTGACCGGATCCTGCTGACATGACACAGTGTTCCCATAGCACCCCTGTTAAGGTGGTTGCCCCTGTTTACATTGCTCTGTGTGGGGTGTTCTGTGCTCATCCACAACATTCAAATGTTCCTGAGTGACGTAGGACTAAACTTAAAGCAAACAGATGGCACCCATTGCCTCTGAGGAAATTAAGTAAGGGCACTATGATAAGGTTTCTTGCTGGATGTGTCCATGGCACACACTGCTTCCACCGATAAATCCCAGTAGCTTTTGGTTTTCAGTATGCTCCACTGCTCTTAGGTTTTTTCCACTCTTTGTCTTTTTGTAAGAACGCTAGCCTTCAGGCTTCTCGGGAGTGTTCTTGCAATTTATGAATGTGAAATGTTTTAAAGGTCACAAGAGTGCTGGCTCCTCCTGTCAGCAACTTGCCTTGCAAGAGAGGTGGAGAAAAGCGTTTGGTTCAGTTCCTGGGCACAATTCAGAGCACTGTAGAATAATCCAGTAACAGCACTTTGAAACCCTTTTTTAAAATTGTCACCATGTTTAGGAAGATCTATGGGCTGCAGAAAAAGAACATCTTCTTTTAAAGCTGGAAAACAAAATGGCACGTCCAAGTCTGAAATGTCCTTGCCTGAACCGGACAGATCTCTGTTTTCAGTGTAATCAGTCAACAGATCTCTGAATCACATAAATCAAAGCTGTTCCTTACCCGAAGTCCCTTTGGTCTGTGTCTGCCTGTGTTTGGGGCTGTGCACATTATCCCTGCAGAGTGATGCAGGTGATGGAGGTAGATGCATGTTGAAGGGGAATTTTCTCTGTCAGAAGATCCTAAAAGGCCTCTTACTGCTTTCAGCAAGGGACTTTACTGTTGCAATGTGCTTAAAAATTGCAGATTGCACTTCTGAGCTAAAAATATCTGTGTGTTTGTCAGAGGTGAGATGTCTGGCTTCTCTCTTGGTGTCTGCTTGGACACTCTGGGTGGAGGGGCCAGCTGCCAGTTGTAAAATCTGGGTTTCTTCCTTCTCCCTGCATTGCTCTTTAATTGTGATAATAGCAACTTTCCCTTCAGATCTGCCCACTTTGAGCCAAGGGTAAAAGAACGACTTGTTGGGAGTATTTTGTATTTATCAACTAGTTGCCAAGATAATAAGGTTTAGCACAGCAGAGCTTGGCTTTTCCAGCAGCAAACAAAACATGCTGCTTGTACTCTGCTTCAACCCCAACTACGTTCTCGAGTGTAATATTTCTTCTTTCTTCTGGTTGTGCCAGAAACCTAGCCAGTATTCGGTCATGCAAAGTCCTAGAAGAGTACCAAATATATGCCAAATAAATTAATGTAATTTAAAATTACTTTCTAATTGCATATGGGAAGCAAAAAACTATAAGTACAAGTGTAGGGTAGTATAGCCTTCATTAGAACCAGTGTTTCCCTATGTTAGCTACATGAAAGTAGCTTATAAACCTTTTTAAAGCTTACTTTGTTTGTGGTGCTTTGTTTTTTGGTGGGTTTTTTTTGGGGTGGAGGGGTAATTGTGAGACCTATGTTATCTCCCAGGTAAAAAGACAGCAGTGCACTCTAATATTAGTGGTTCCTCTGAATGCTTTTAACCTGTGATAAAATCACCTTCAGTGTAAGCCAATTTGCATTCATTGTGAGATAATTCATGATAATAATGCTGAAATATCTTAAAATAGTTCCCATATTGCAAGCGCCTATTTACTAGTTCATACCATCAATAAAAAGTGGGTTTTATCCAAGGAATTCAAGAGTCTATCTAGTCAATACTCCTAGGGTTTTTTTTTCCATAAAATACAGTCAGGGGAAGAAAGTGTATTTTTAAGCTCATTCTGAGAAGGCATTTTGGGTCAAAAAAGTGGTTGAAATGGGTTTTCTTTGAGAATATATAGATTTATATGAGGCTTTATGGTAGCATAAATTATATGCACAAAAAAGAAGTAGGATATTTTGAAGCATTACAAAGTTTGAATAGAATATAGGAAGAAGACAGCAAAGGGATTTAGAGAAGATTAATACTTCCTTTGAATTACAAGGGGGAAAAGGAGGGGAAAATCAGAAAAAAAAAGTTTTGAGGGTTTAAAATTTACTTAAGTTACATTTATCTACTTCTGCACAGGCCAGGAACTGTATTTTCTTTATTTCTTTGGGGAGGTCAGTTTTACATTGTACAACTGAAGAATCGCTTTGTTACCTCAGAGATGTGCAACTCTGTCACCATAAAGATAATGCACTAAAAATAAATAACATAATGCACTAAAAAAATAATGACCAGCAGTAAAACTGTCTTTCATGTCTTATCCTGTTAAATGATAGGAAAGGGGACCATTTAGTTTAATTTATAGGAGATAATTATATAGCTGTAAAACACTGCTGCAGGTTTCTCTTTGTTTATATTGAATATTTGATACTGAAATAATCTTTTTAATCAGAGCTGAAGATGTTACCATGATCTATTCTCTTGGAATTCTTAACTAGGAAACAGGGGCTAATTACAGAAGAAATGGACCAGTGTCAACAGACTTCAACTGACTTAGGGTAGACACCCCAAGCAAGAGTGTCAATAATAAAAAAGCATTTTATTAATCAGAAGTCATTACCTGGTGAATACTTGACACCTTTTACAGAAAGTATTCTTAAATCCTGTTTCTTAGCTGATGAGCAACAATGACAGCTTTGCCTTGAATATTGACCATCTCCAGTGGGGAGTTTCATTTTAATTCAAGGCAGTTCCATCAGAGCAAGGCCTTTTTTAGCCCTGGGAAACTGCATTACTTTTCAGATAAATAATAACCAGGTTTTGCAGTAATTTTTCCCCTCCTTCTATGCACCAACCCGCTACTCAGCTGAAAACAAAAGTATCATGTCTCCTTTGAGAAAGATTGAACGGCATCATGTTCATCAGTTTGTTTTAGAAATAATATTTACTACACCAATAAACACGTAACAGGCCACGGCCTCCCTTTGACAAAGCATCTCGCGGTGAGTTGGTGAGTCAAAGGGATGCTTTAGCCTGAATAAACTCATGATGGAAGATGACAGCCTTTTTTTAGTGATGTATAGGAGCAAGAGGAAACATTGTGTACTTGGTTATTCCCCTCAGTGCCCCAGCCGAACATTCAGGGAGCTACTCTCTTATGGAATTACGGAATGCACTCTTAGAGACAGTGCTGAGTCTTTCCTGTATGAGACATCAGACTGTACTGCAAGAGTAGCAGAGAGAATTACCACATAGTGCCAGGCTAACTTTCTGGATGTTTTTTTTTCGTTTTTAAATTGAACATTCCTCTCCCCCTTAAAATACATCTAAATAATTCAATTTTTATGTTATATTTAGAACTCTCCCCTTCTCTGATCCAGGTAATTGTCTGTCATCCAAATATGACAAACATTTCAGGCAAGGTGCCTGAAGCAAACTCAACAGGCAGTGTCCTTCTGAACTCCGAATCCCCCATCAGGAGCTGTACTGGGTGAAAGGTGCGCTGTTCAACTTGGATTTCATGGCAGCACTTGGACTCTACTCAGAAGCTATTCCTCTGTCCTAACATCCATTAGGTCAGGAGATAGAGAGATCCAGCTCTAAAAATAGCATGTTGTATCCACGTGGAGTTCCAGGAGCGAATGATTGCTGGGAAAAGATATAGGTTACTTTTCTTCTATTTCCAGGATATGATCTGGAGGGCAAGGTGGAATGTGCCTGACAATGTGCCTTTGCAAGCGACTTCCACAAATAACATCAAAATTCAGGAGATGAAATCCACAGTAATGGTCATACAGGGGAAAACGTGGTAACTCCTAACGTGTCTGTGGATCTCTGAAGGAGGACTCCACTACAGACCCACAACATGTGGGATGTCTGGCCTCTATTAGCCCCAGGAGCAGCTGTCCTCATGCAGTATGAGCCTATGGAAAATCTCCGCTGGGCATTTGTCTCTCTGCAAGAGTAGCCCCTAGCCGTGCACCTAGTCATCGAATTGGTTCAGATCAGCAACATCTGCCAGGTAAAGACGTCTTCCTGCGGAGAAGCATCACCGGCTACTTCTGTAGACCCTTCACTGCTGTAGCTGGACTTCGTGCTTTGTAGCTGTGCTGTGGAAAGGTAAGGTGGATGAAGACCATGGTGAGGTAGTGGTCCCTTTCTGTATAACACAGCAAGGCTTAAATCTAGAAAGGGGTTAAAAAGAACTAGGTACATGTTTTAACTAATTCCCAAAAAATACATTGATCCATATTGCAGCATTGCCTCTCAAAGCTCAAGCAATTTTAACTTGTTGCTGCTCTATACACTTCAATTGAAGTGTGGAAGAGCCATTAGTTTTACATCCTGGTGCAATAGAGTTTTGTACATACACTCAGTATTCATATAAAGAAAAAAGAAACATCTGCATTTAAAAAATCAGATCTCAAATAATAAAACTTAACTTCCAAATTTAAAATTACACTGGCAATACAGCTAAGTTTGTTAGGTAGAGGTGCTGGTCTGAAAATGTAGGATTTCAAGATGTTGCATGGAACTGCTAGAAGAGCAGTCCCTTTAATGGTACTAATTTAAATTCCAACTATCACACTGCATTAGAAATCCCTAAGAAGAGTTGAGTAGGTATTAAAAAAAAAAACACAACAAAAAACCATCGCTTAGCTATGAAGGAGCTTGTTCTGGTTTTGACTGGAGTAATTTCTGCCACAGTAGTATGGAGATGTGCTTCAGATTTGCAGAAATCAGCAAATTTCTGAAAAAAAAAGAAAGCAGCACTGACAACACAGAGATGGGCAAAGCTCACAAGGCATCAAGGCCTTTTCTGCTCCTTGAATCACCCCACCAGTGAGTGGGCTAGGGGTACACAAGGGGTTGGGACAGGACACAGCTGGGACAGCTGATCCCTAGTTGACCACAGGGATATTCTAGGACATATGGTGCCATGCTCAGCCGGCATGCTCATCATATAGAGCTAGGGAAGAAGGAAGCGGTAGGACATTCAGAGTGATGGTCTTCCCAAGTCACTATTAAGGCATGATGGAGTGCCGCTTTCCTGAAGATGGCTGAACACAAGACTGCCAGAAATGGGGAATGAATTCCTTGGTTTACTTTGTGTCTGTGGCTTTCGCTTTATTAAACTGTCTTTATCTCAACCTGTGAGTCTTCTGCTCGTGGTAGAAGAGACTCTTCTGACTTGACTCTTCCGGAAGACTCTCGTCCCCAACCCACTGGTGGGGAAGTTAGCGAGCAGCTGCGTGATCCTTTTTTATTAGTCCAAGTTAAACACTAACAGATCTCCAAGCAGATTAACAAAATGAAAACCTTCATGTTGCCTACTGGTTTGAACTAGAACTTAGGCAAAAATTATTGTTATTCACAGAGAGGGAAGTAACTCTCTGCATTCTTCACCAAAACCAAAATTAAGCTGAAATACTCTGTTTCAGAGAGGGAGGTCCCACTGTTTGCATTATGTAGGGTGTTGGATCAATGTTTGTGTTGCCCACATCAGCAGCTGCATCACTGAAAATAGAATACTGTGGCAATACAGTGGCCCAGCACCCCAAATATCAACAGAGAGGCACAGAGTAGGCCAGCCACTCAAGCCCTTATCTTCTCACAGGTCAAATGACATGTTGATCCTGAAGGACAATGACAATCCCTTTTGCCCATGCATGGCATGCAGAACATGCAGCAGCATTGCCATGCTGCTGGCACACTGGGGAGATTCAACAACACTGCACAGGGCACAGGTGGACATTCTGACATCTGCTTACTGCCAAGGGAACAGCAAACGACACCTTCTAGAACACAAGTCAGCACACTCCATGTCGAAGTCCTATCTGTAAATCAGACCTTTGAAGTCACTCTCCAATTTCCTCCCATCACTCCAAAATTTGTGCCACCTCCTCACAAAAGGGACCAGACACCTACATATAGCATCACTGCAGCTGTAACATAACATAAACAGAGTCCCAAAAAGGCATTTTCCACCTGGGACCTGGCCCCATAAGCTCACTAATTTAAATAAAAGAGACTGAGGATCCCAAGATTAGAATCCTGTAGTATAGCTCTGAGACAAGCAATGTATGTTTTCTGGAAGTTCCTGTACTATGTACTATTTGTGGTTTTTATTTCATGCATAGATGTAACATTTAAAAACTTTTTTTTTTTACAAAAGTTTATTTTCCACAAGGAAGAGCAATAGGAAAAATTAAACTGTTTTCCACATATTGTTTTCTGAAAACAAGAGTCTACAAGGACATATTCAGCACCAAAACTAAAAACAAAAAAAAGTACAAACAGCCATAGAATATAATCTATAAAGCAAACATTTAATATTGCACTTTGTTTCTCTAATGTTTGGATTTTACTTACTTTTTCCTAATTCAGATCACAATTCTCTATCAAATACTGGGCTAAAACTGTGAACCTCAAGTTTTATAATGCTGAGAATTGACCAATATTAGTGGAAGATAGTAATGCCTCTGAGTAACAATGTAATTTGAACTGGAAGTCTTTATTTGATAAGCTTATACAATTTTTCATTCTAATCACAAAGGCTGTGATGCCAAGTCAATTACTATGATATTGGTCAATCCTGCCTCATGTACAATTTTCCATTATATTGTGGTAAGTACTTTAATGCTATGTGTATCAGCAATTGTTCCCTAGTCTGTTAAAATAACAAAAAAAGGAAAAAAAAGTAAAACCACCAAATGCCCTTTTATACCAACGATCCCATCAGCTTTAAAAATTGTGTGGTTGAAGAGGGTAGAAGGAAGGGACATCCACAAAATTGGCCTAGTAATATCATCCAATTTCCTTCTTGCCAATATTCCTGCTCAAAGCCCAAGCCTTTTAACTGAATCACTTAAAACGCGACTCATTTAATTTTATCACCCTGCTGTCATTTTTGAAACATGAATGATCTTTCATGTTCTCATAAAGGCCACTTATGGAAAAGCCTATTTTGTCGCATTTATGAAGCCTTAAAAACAAGGCAGAGGTTTTTAAGAACAAGCACCATGCAGAAACACCAGCCTCCCCTCTTCCACTCTCTTCTTGAGCTTTTTTATTGCACAAGGAGACAGATATTTGATGGATTGGATCTTGATTTGTTTAAGCAGTCAAGACCAGAAGAGTGTCCCTTTGTCAGTGATCTGTGCTACATGGTTTCTGAAAAGCAAAGGTGACTTCCATTGTACATCTCTAGCATATTTGCTAGCAGAGGTAATGTCTCGATTGCACTCTTTTTCCGAGGGCACACTCAAGGGCAAGTGCTCTTTCCATATAGTTTCTTGCATTCTGTATGAACACATGATACAATTCACTGTTTTGTTTGTTTTAAAGCTCTTGAGAGTGCCAGAGAAGATGCAGTTGTCAAAGCAATTCCAGCTAACTCATATTTAAGTATGGCTGGTAACACTGATCTTTCCCACTTTAATTATACTTCTACTCTTGTACAGTATCATAAACCCTGAAGGTAATACAAAGTGCACAAACTGAGCTCTTAGCATAGTACAAGCTTTTCCTGCAGTTTGAAATATACTTTTTACTAGACTCATTACACATAGAATTTTTGGTGATTAAGTAGCTATATATAAAAATAAATTTATTTTCCCTTCCTATCCCTACTACTTGAGATATTGATCTGTCTGTGGATCCTAGACAGTGTATGACTACTTCCTTTTAAAACTCTTTTGAAGAACAGCCGGCGTCTGCTGGTGCTGCTTTCACTTGTGCCTTTTTTTTTAAAGCTTCACAACTTGAACATCTCTTTTTACAACGTAGAAAGAGAAATGGGAATGAGGTGGGTTTTGTAACTTTTGTGTATGTCCCTATTCCAGATCTCCCTCTCAAGTAAGAATAAAAACAAAACACAAAACACAAAACAAAAAGAGAACTAACTCAACAGTGCAACATAAAAAAACAAATAGCATTCCAACAGTTTGGCAAGTGATGAGTTCACCTGAGATTAAGTGATTTTTAGGCAGTCTGTAACAAAATGCTGCTTTGCGATAATAGTAGAAAGGCAACAAATTCTTAAAAGAAATCAAGAAAGTATACAATCTTGATGAAGTCTATTAGTTTCTTTCTATTAACTCTTCACCCTCCCACCCTATCCCCATATCTGTTGCTTATCTACTACAGTAGGCTGCAAAACATACAGCAAGAAGGATTGGCTTGAAGGCATTTGATGTTTGTAAATAAATCCACAATAGGATCCAAGCTGAAGAGGTGATACATGATCAGCCTACTAGGACAATTCTGAGCATGTGCATATGCAGGTAAAGTCCAGGCTACATTAAATTAAAAAAAAAAAAAAAAAAAAAAAGAAAAGTCAGTGCATTTGTCAACGCCTGTCGCTGTTGGGTTTTTTGTTTGTTTCTTTCTTTTTCGTCAAAGCTTTCTTTTGCTCCTTATTGTGCGGACCACAAGAAATAAGAAGGGGGTAACAACCATCCGGCATAAATGAGAAAAAGCTGTAGTGACACTGAACCGCACAATGTAAGCACTAAGCATGTGCAAATTTCCAAATTTTAAGAGGAAGCCAAACCTCTCTTAACGTGGTTTGAGTGTTTGGACACACATGACTGTAGGTTAGTAAGGCTGCTCCTAGTATGTGCCAGTATTTAAGAGGGAGGGGGGCAAGCTCAGTTCTTCAAGCATGTGGAGCAGTCCTACAGTGTTACTGTAGGCTTCAAAGCAAGATCACAGGTTGTTTTCATTTTTTCACCACACAGGCAAGAGCAAACCCACTTTCTTTGAAAGTGTGTCTCCACTATGACGCCTTGACCTTCAACACGGCAGGTATGATTCAAAACCCAAGTCAAGTCAGCTTCTTATGGATTCCTTCAACGAGAGGGGCAAGATGGTCTGTCATCTGTGGGTTGATCTGGGTTTGGATCAATCTAAACAAAAGAGGAAAAAACACAACAACCTAAGGTATTTTTAGAACTGCTAGAAAATAAACCAATCCAAACACCAAATTTTTGAAGTCCAAGACAGTCAGAGATAAATGGTATTCCCAATCCAAAGGTTATTCAAATAACTGAAGTATCTTCAGAAATTAGACAAAACTTTGAATTGAAAATTACTAAGTGCAGTGAAATATTTTGAACTACAGGATGATGGCAGCTTAAGGATAAGCACAAAGATGTAATAAAAAAATTGAAAAAAACCTGCTATAGTAGAACAAATGTTTTACACTATTTACTGCATACTAAAAAGGCAGCCTGACTCATCACTGAACATGTAACTTAAAATATTAAATCAATGTCAAAATAACATTTTACTTTAAAAGGCACAAAATTACTAGTAAAGTTTTTCTACTTAATTTTTAAGTAAATGACTCCTGAAAAACCCCATGAAATGCCTTAGAAGTTCACACATTAGGTCTTCTTCCTTTCAACAAAAGGAAGGAGGTGAAGAATATGCTCTCCTGAAAAACCCCATGAAATGCCTTAGAAGTTCACACATTAGGTCTTCTTCCTTTCAACAAAAGGAAGGAGGTGAAGAATATGCTCTCCTGAAAAACCCCATGAAATGCCTTAGAAGTTCACACATTAGGTCTTCTTCCTTTCAACAAAAGGAAGGAGGTGAAGAATATTCTAACTTAGGTCTCCAAAACTGGATAGGAGGTCTGATTCAAGTGGACACTATATAATTTCATCAGTTAATTTTATAAAGCCATTTTTAGAAGAAAGGAAAAGTTTATTTCTAAATCTCTGGAGTAACTAAAATGAAAAGGCCCTGAGTTGTATTCTAGGTTTACGTTACAGAAGAATCCTCAAACAAGACACAAAAAACATGCCACTCGCTCACTCACTTGCAGCTTAAGTGTTTCAAGAGGAAAAGAAGAAATCAAGAGTGGGTGGATCCAGGCAAGAGTTAGCTGAAGGACACTATTCTGTTTTGTCCTATACCACTCTTTTCCCTGAAATGCATCAACATGGCTTTTGAAACTTTTGAAACCTAAACTTGTGTCCCAGTTAATCAATAACTTTCACAAACTACAGCTGCAGACAGAAATGTTTCAACTGTGCATTTGGAGAAACCAAAGCCAGAAAGAACACCTTTGTAACTTCTCTACATGGAAATTCTCAAAGCAAGACATACAAAGTACAAAAAATGCAGAGTACTTTTAGGAAGTATAGGTGAAAAGCATTGGTATTCACCAACGTTATGAATTACATATATAATGTACTATAACTTTAACAAGTTGCCCAGAGCGTGCAAAACAGTTTTGGAATTTCTACAAAGCATTAGAATAGTGAAGAATCCTGGAAATTTTTTGATGCTATTTACCTGTACTTTGCTAAAAAAAAATTTATTTTTTCCCCCTTTTCATATTTTTGATTATTTGTCCTAGTTTTTGTAAAGTACAAACAGTTTCTTACATTTATTCCACAGGACAGAATTAAGAGAAATAGTGAATTCATGATCATATTCTGAGGTACCTACTTCTGAATAGAGGGGTGGAGGCAGAAAACGGAACTCCTGGATGTATGCAAACAGTGGTCCTGGAAGCGCTCTCTCAAAGTCATCACAAACACCTAAGGGTGCAAGGCTGGACTGTCGTTGTTCCTCCGTAACCACTTCTGCATAGCTGGGAGGTGCTGCAGGGAAAAGGCACACGCAGTTCGAACAACAAGTTCTTATGCATGTCAAAACATATAACATGATGAATATTAAACTTTTATATTGCAAAATGCACCAGCAGCTAAATACATTACTTTCAGTGATTTTTTCAGTTATTGAACATCAAAGAGAGGGTAGGCTGTTACATTTTATTTTACGGCTATGCTCAAATCCAGAGCAGACTGACCATTGTTTATTGTGGCCTAATTATCACCACCAAATTTAAAGCATACTCAGTATTTCTGTTACAGGCAGGAAACATAGAGCATTGCATTCCTCTGGATTCCATCACCAGAGTCTGGGATTTGTACATTAAAACCCCCAGATGTTTTTACGCAAAAAGAGGGAAGAAGCTACAGAGTTTCTCCTTTGACAAGAGATTCCCACTGAAATGGATTATCTTTTCATAAAGTCTTGGCTACAAGGATGATTAAGGTCACCTTAACTGTTAGTTTACTCAAGGATACAGTTGGGATACTGGAAGAAGAATTAATTCTGCCCAGGTACAGTGGCATTCTGTGCTTTCACTTGCACCAGCCTGCAAGCAGCTGCATCCCCCTGCTAGTACCTTAGAGAGGAACTCTATTCTTCTACAAAAAGCAAGCAGGTAGCAAGTAAACATCCACAAGGGATTTTCTATGGGCTTTATTATGAAGGATATAATTTGTGTCTGCTTGCATGACAGCAATGAATAAAGCACAGAAAAATCAAAACAGACTTGTTTTGTCAGGTTACCTTCTGGTCTTTCAGGTAGTGTCAGACCAAGCCAATTCATGTTCATGCTACACTGGCTGCTTACACTTGATGTTCTGCTACCAAATGGGTGTAGAGGAATGGTGCCAATGACCAGTGGTAAGTTAAGGAATAAATCCATGGCGCCAGGAATATCCACATATACCTAAAAAACACAGAAGTATAGATTAAAAATAGGTTTGTATGAGCACTTCATAATTATTAGACTAAAATCTCCACCCATCGAATTTTTCACAAGAAACTGAAATTTCTTTTTGATTGTTTCAGAGCCAATGTCCCTATGGACACAAAAAGCCCTCCAAGTGAAAGGCAGCTCTGTACTCCAAACAGGAAGTCTGCACATGGAAATGTCACCTACTCGAAACACATTTACTTAGAACATGCAAAATTTAAACTGAATTTACTTAAGAGAATTCTTGTCAGGACACCTAATGGTAGGCTACGTATTTCTTTCATAACTAGTTAGTAGTTCACAATCTTCTGTTAACAATTTGCAAGGAATCATGGAAACCACTCGTGCTCCAACGAAACAACACAACATACCATCAGTGAATACTCCACACGGATTATACTACAGTCAAGGATTGAAGGGGAAACAGGTGGAATTTTCAACTGTTTGCCATTCCAGGTTTCTGTTTTGCCAGATGACAAGGATTCCCCACGGAGGTTGGCAACAAGCTGTTTGACTTCCTTCATTTTCCCTTTCGCATAAAATGCCTGTGTTTGGTAAATGGCTGCCTTTGGCACCACCACACGGGAAGAGCAGTTTTCAATCTCAGCAAAAATCTGAATTGATTCACCTGAAAGAAAGTAAAATTTCATTTTTTCTATGTATTTGCAAGGCAACAGAAGCAAATCGTCACATACTGTGTATTGTAATATGGCACTGGACCATGCTAGCAATGCTCTAAACTTTGAACAAGTTTAAAACTAGCATCCACTGATGCTAGCAGGAGTAAGATCACCATGAGGTAGATCTAACAAAAAACTGCATAGGCCCAACAAAAGCACATGTCCTTTAACAATATGGAGACACAGCAAGCTAACCAAATTAGTAGTTCAAAATACCAAGACAGATGAATGCAGACAAAAATGGTAAGAATAGTTGAAGTATTTCTTTAATATAACAGAAGCTAAGTACAAACTGTCATTTTAAAAGGGAAGGAAAAACATTTCCTATAATTACTTCTGTTACGTACCTGGGGTGTAGCCCTTCCTTTCAATTTTGGCACTTAAGGATATTGGGCCTGAGGTACAAAACCAACAACACAGAGTTTTCTCTTTTGTGCCTGCTTGGGGTGACTGCAAGAGAAGAACAGTATTTTCCATTAAATAGAGTGCTCTGCAAAGCTCTTAATCTGTTCTAATCAACACCAAAGAAATTTTGATTATTTACTTTCTATGCATTTTGATAAGCATATCTAGTTTTATTGGAGGGAGAAACCTCCAGAAAATTGAGCTATGCAAACTGTAAGCTTTATTCTAATTCCATATTCATCAACAGTGCTTTTTTGCAACACTTCAGACTACAGTTACATTTAAAAGAAGATTTTATACATAAATTCAGTATACCTTAAGGATAGGCTTTATAGCCTATGTATCCCACCATATTGCTGGAGAGCTTTTAATTTAGCAGTAAACTAGAATGTCTTTCCAGTACACTATTTCAGAAACAATAACCAAGCTGAAGTACTATAACCTTGACTCCTGCTATTTCCTGTTTCAAAACGATCCTGTTTCATCTGTATTAAGCAGACTTTGTGATTTTATATGACACCAGGATTTAGGACTTGATCCAAAGCCTATTAAAGTCAAAGGAGAATCTTCTGATTTTAATGGAATTTGTGCAAGGCTGATGTTCCTTTGCAAGTCTGATTTTTCACCCAAACACATAAGAAACCTACTTCAATGGATTTTGAGATTTTTCCCCCTCTCCAAGGGGGGTGAATTTGAAGAAGAGTGGGGGGAATGGAATTTTAGGCCTGATTGAAATCAAATCCTCACTGAAAGCAGTTGTGATACTGAAATTATTTTAATGAAATGACATTTCAAAAAAAGATCATAAAGAATTGTGATAATTTCTCCCCATTCGTAGAAAACTATCCATATGAAAATTATCAGTTATGCACACCATTACATTATTTACTTTGCATTTTTAAGTTTGCAACATCACATTAATGCTTTAAAGTTTCACTGTTCTTTCTTTATTCAAAATCAAAGAGGAACAGGTCTCAAAATTTTCCTTCTAGCTCACACGTAACAATTTAGTACTATCAATTTAAATTGAAAAAAACATTTTAATGTATCTTAAAAGTGAAGCAACTCCAAGTACAGTAGCTTTCAAAATACCAGTACTTAAGTTGCTGAACTAATGTAATATTTAGGATTGGCTGTAACTAAGTATCACATAAGTGTTAGGTAAAATTAGATATTGATGGTGTTTCAGTTATTAAACTTCATTATTTTTTATGCCAGAAACAAAAAAATGAATAATTCTGTCAATTCTTACCAGTAATGAAGGAGTGTTGATATCTATATGTTCAAAGACTGTAAATTCCTTCTTTAATTTTACTGGTAGAAACCAAGGCCTATGCAATTCGGCTTTCACCCAATAGCGCACACTGCCATGTCTGCCTTCGAATGAGGTAGCAAGTGGTCTGTGCAGGACACAAAGGTCAAAATTGAGTAAAGTCTTTCTGTCTAATAATGATACAATTGATCAGGTCAGCGATTAGTACATAGAACTGCATTTTTAATGCACCGTAGTACTTAATGAAAAGCAATTTTTTTGCTAAGTTTCCATATCTCAGAAAAATTCAAGACTGAAGATGGGAGAAAAAATCATCCCAAATTTATCCTACTGTAGTTTTGCATAGATTTTAAGAATCATTTAAAGAACTGTACTAGAAAATGCCAGGAGAGCACACATTTTCTTTAAGCTTAAGAGGCCACCTCCACATCTAGAGCAAAGCATGCCCTTTTGACTACCAATTTAAAATTACCATTAGTAATTATAGTTTTGGATATAGCACTTTGTAAACCACTGTCTATTATTTACTTGGTCAGTAGCTCAACATCAGGTTAATTTTAGCTGTAACTCAGCACTTTGGTAGTTGGGTTCACCTTAAGCAGAGTAAATCTTCTAACTTGGGAGTTCTGAAGAGAGGCTATTTTGAGCACCTTCTAATCCTTCTCTACCCTGACAAGACAACTTAGAACATTTGTAATAGCTAAGAATGCACATATATAAGCATATATGTTTATACACCAACACACATAAAACCATCAAGACTATTCTGGAATTTGTTAAATCAAGGAAGTCTATTTTAGAAGCTGGAGAAAAGACAATGCAGAACGTTTTCCAGACCTGTGAGTATGGCTTTTTTTACTGTAATGTCATAAAATGAAAGAAAGTATCTTTATAGTTCAATTTTTTGCAATTAACAGTAGTCTTCTGTAACCTTAGTTTCTCTTTAACTAAGTTTTTTTTCTATTTTACTATGTTCTGAATACACTGTTATATATAGATTAAAGTAAATTACTTGCCACATTTCCATACTTTCCACAGACAGTAATACTAGCCATGCTAGTGCTTTACTGTCATTATTCTATCAGTGACAGGTTGGACTTCTTTATTTGCACATTTGAAATGTTTATTTTCCCTAATAATGTAATTAAAAGGATTTTCTAATCCAACTTCAATGTTTCATTCTGTCCCGAAAATCAGTAAGGATGATGCACATCTTTCCACTGTTGCTTTGAAGTTTACATCAATATTGGAAGCATTCTACGGATACAAAATCGCAAGTAAGTAGGCAGTGTCAATGCTCAGGCTTTTAATACCACCCTTTGTTTTCCCAGTATTATTAAAAACTGGTTTAATAGCTATTCCTCCATGTCACTTAAAAAGAACCTATGATTTGGCCAATGCTTGTGATATTTTGCTCTCTGCCTGTTTCACTTCAAGCTAAGCATTTTATGTTCATGTTTCTAGTGTTTTGGAGACTTTTTTCGTTTTTTAAATGCCCCTTTCAACTCAATGGAAAATCAGTACTGGCTTTACTACTTTTTGTAGTTGAGATTTTCACAAAATGCTAAATTGCCTTTAAAATCTCCACGTTCACATGTCTTCACAAAAAATCTTACTAAAACAGCGTAGAAGTTCTGTGCTGTTCCCTTCAAAACTATAAAAGCATTTGTCATCTGCAGACTCTGCTGAAGCCAGCACCTCTAACAAACAACTTTAATCGAGCTTAATCACACAAAACTGCCAAATTTTCAGTGACTTTAAGTAAGGACTGCTACTTCCCTTTTACAGCAAAAGGCTCTTTTTTAATCCATATTCATACTCTGTCTTTTCCTGTGTATTTAATTTTACTGGATCTTGTATCTTTACCTCAGTTCCATATTGGTAACTGTACTACGTACAAATCTTACATCCACAGTGTCTACATTATGTACTTCAGACAGGAGTGGGGCAACAATTTGTATCTTACCAGAATAAACTTCTGCTCTTACTCACTTGCTTTCTAAAACAAATGGGATTAGGTAGGAGAACTCTTCTTTACTTTATCCACCCATTCTTAAGTTTATTTCCATCAAGGCTTTCTGCATAAATGGCCAAGCTGGGTACATACATCCTATCTGAATAAGAACAACCTCCTCTTTTGCTGAAATCTAAGTAAACTTGCCACATCTGTTCCAGACTTGAGCCCTTATCTCTAGTTCTGCTGGTCTGCATGGCTCTAAATGGCTGACTCAGAAGGTATCTCAGCCACTCTGCAGGACTCCAGTGACAGTTCAAATTCCTCTCCCTCCTCATGGGAAGGGGTAATAGACTGGAGTAAGTCAACAGGACTTGGTCAAAAGAAAATGAGCAACTGGGAAGCATCGAGTTCCTTTTTTGTAGAAATTAAAAAAAAAATACGGATGTCTATATCAGTGCAAAAGCAACCTCTTCAGTTTAATGAGATTATGTTCTCTACTGCATGTTGGAGCACAATTCCTGCTACCATTGAAAAGGTTTCCCCCTCCACCCAGAGCAGGAGTTTTGGTCACACAACTGGGCAGCAAGGCCCTGTGTGGAGGACCGCAAGTGGGTACTTACGTCTGTGGAAGCTCAAAGCTGAATGCATATTCATGTCTTCCTGAATGAATGGTGTGAAGGCCTTCTTCTGAATTGTCATCATCTGAAAGAGAAATAAACCAACACGCTATTCCACCTGTACATATGTCATACATTGCACAGGCATGTCTTCCAGAAAAAAGGCATCCATTACAACACGCAAAGATATGTGATGTCCCAGAAACAAGAGTCTCTGGTCCCTTAGTTATTAACTGATGGAATGCAAGAACAACTCTGACTGATCGAAAGGTAGGCAAGACGGCCAGCTTCGCTTTACAGAGAAACAGAGACTAATTTAATTTATAATCCTGCCTCTGAACACTGACACAGTTTCAACTGCTGCCATTTCAAGGCCTCCACGCAAGGTCTGTAAAGGAAATCATGCTGCTTTCCACTGCGACTGATAGTCAGAACGAAGTAGAGCTGGCTCTTTACCAGCATTAACAGTACCAAGTCTGCTGCTTACGATTAAATTTAGTAATTCAGCTTCTTTTTATGTCCTGCCCAGCAACGGTGTCCAGACATTAATCACAAACACAAAAAAAACAGTGCAAAAAGGGTAAGACTGTACAAGCACCACCCAGAAAGTACCAGAGAGATTCAGAAGCATAGGAAATGGCAAGCTGCTTGATTAATACTACCTAAAACAAAACTTTTTCTTTTTTCAATAGGTTAATTTGATCTCACTCAGACAGCAAGACCCAGATACTTGCCGGTTTTATGCCAGGAATGCTGACTCTTGTTTATGGGTCATAATTACTTGCCCACCTTTAAATGCCACAAGAAAATTGCAGTTTATTCTGACATAGAACCAGAAAAATGCTGACTTGGTAAAAACAGAAAGTTGAGTGCAAAATGACGGAGCACCTTGCACTTAAAAAGGGCTGGAATTATAAAAAGGGATATAGTGAGACAAAGTAAAAGGGAACAGCTTATACGTGACGGTCTGAAGCACTAATGGAGGCATGAAGGAGGATTCTAACTTTCTATTGTCCTACAGAAGCAACAATGCTCCACTTCCTGCAGTGCAAGTATTGAAAATTTTAAAAGTAAACAAATTAAAATTAAAAAACCTAAAAAATTAAAAACTGAAAGAAAAAAAAAGGAAAAAAATGCAGCAGCAAGATGTGGAAATAAATGCACCTTCGGCACACACTACCCAATATAGGTCAGGAAGATGTGCCGAAAGAGCAAGACAATGTGTCGGCGTGAGGGTGGGTTTTCATATTGCTCGTTTGCGTTTGGGTTTTTTTAAATAAACACGATTTATTCGCTTTTGTTTAATTTGTTCCGAGAAGGGGGAGGACTGCTTTCGGCGGTGGCTGCGCTGCTCTCCGCCCGGCTCCCCCCCCTTCCTGCCAGCTCAGCAGTCCCGCCACGCCGCGGTAAACAAGTGCTGAGCTGTCAAT
>VZRF01013268.1:137034-160988 GCA_013396875.1 Vireo altiloquus | reverse complement strand
GGTTGGGTGGTAAGATTTTATTACTTTGCGGGGTTTTGTGTTTGTTTGCTTAGCTCTGGTTTCTTCATGTTATTTATGTGTGTGTGTGTATATGTGCGTGTATGTGTAAAAATGGGAAAGAAGAGAGCAAAGCTTGATAAGAAATGATGGAAAAACAAGAAATAAAACCCAATCCTGGCTTGCAGGACGTATTGTATTACCTGAGAATCCTTCCTGGAAATTTCTGAAAATTAGTACTGATTCGTCTAACTATTCCAGTATCAATGACTGCCCAAGTAACACAAATGACATTGCCACAAATCACTGGAAACCTTTCCAACTCTTGGATTTTTTTTCATTATTATTATTTTAGTGGTGCTGTTTTTCTGGTAAATGCTTTGGGTTTGGTTACTTAATGCTGCATTAGCTAATTCTTTCACACTTCCCTACTGACACAAAGTTTTCAGTGAGGAGTAAGAAAGTGGTGTGTGACACTGCTCAAGCCACCTTGTTTCGGGGGACGACAACCAAATGCACTGCTACAATTGCATGCCAACAGTTAAGTTTTGAAAGCATTTGCCTATTCTTGCTGTGCTGCTTTTTCTCAAGGAAAAAAAGAAAAAACAAAACAACTCATTTTCCTTGGCCTGACACCTGGTGGATATTCTTGTGGTTTTTTTGTGGCCAAAGGTGTTCAAGTGTCTTGCAAGTAATTTAAGACTTCCTATGCTTTTGCACCATCTCGTGGTAAGCCTTCATACTTCCTTAGCTCCCAGAATCATAGAATCATTGAGGCAGGAAAAGACCTTTAAGATTTTCAAGTCCTACCATAAAAAGAGTACTTGCAAGAGAAGCAGAGGTGATTTCATTCCTCTCCTGACAGTGCTTTTCCTGTTGCTCTCTGGCCTTCAGATGCAGCTGGTCTCTTGCACGCATTTATTTGCACATTTTTCCTCTTTTCTATAATTTCAAAGATAACTGTGTCCTCTGTGAGTCATAGAAACCACAATTTTGTGGTCTCCAGTTGTTTTAGGGCTCGTGAAAGCTGGCAGCCAGGTGGGATGCAGCTTTCATCCACAGAGCTTAGGTCATGTCTCCTGTCCTGCCGATTGTGGGCTGGTTCTAACTCTCCACCTGACCGAGGACAAATCTGCAGACATGATGAAGAGAGTTGCATTTTGCAGGAAGGTGAAGACCCAAATCTGTTATGTCATGTCATCTGTTATGTCATTTATCTGGATTTAAATTTTTTTTTTGTATCTAGATAGATAAGGAAGAGGATCATCCTACATAATTGGGGTGCATGTGACATGATTTGTATACTGGTTGCATTTGCCCATTCCAGACTTGTTGAATTAAATACTTTGCTAAGCTGCTGTAAATCATCTCCTTTATATAACCTGCAGACCTCATAGCCCTGTATTACCTCCCTTCTCTAGAGACCAGCCATCTCCTAGATCACCACGCTTTGTGTATGGCTATATGTGGTTTAAATGTGGACCACTGAACAGGCTGGCTTAACCATGATTTAGTTAAGCCTGTGTTATGCATAATAACCTTTAGATTGACAGTTCTGAAGAAGTATCTATGTGTCTGTATTGTATGCATTTCCCACATCCTACCAAAAGTCACACATACACGTTCAGCCTCTGCCGCTCTTTTTAATACCTCTCACAGTGTATTCATTTTGCTTTTGTCCTCGTAAGTTATACACTTCGTGCCACCTTGTGGGGAACGTGGTGAAGTGCCAATGCTGCCTTTCACCAGTCTCTGGCCTCCAAATTTCTGTAACTGACGTTTTTCTGGGAAGCCTTTTTGTTAGAATAAAAAAAATTTAAAATACAAAATTTTAAAAAACTTAATTTTGCTTTTATTTAAATGAAGAACATACTATATAAAGTTTAGCCAAAAATATTCAGCAGTTATTTTCAGATGCTTAGTTAACCAAATATTAGTTATTTTTCAGGAGTTAAGTTTTTGCATTTGTCAAATGAACCATCTTCTAGTTAAATACTAAAATTTTTATAGATCCTGACGCAGGATTTAAAAAATTGGTTGCAAAGATGATCAGGTTTTATCATCTTAGATCATCAATAGGCAGTGAAGACTTTGTACACACATAAAGTATCAGGAGCCTTCACTAGCATTTTACAGGCCTTGTGCATGATATAGTCCACATAAAAATCTACATATACTTAAAAAAAATTAAATCTGGATTTTTTTTTTTTTTTAACTGGCAAAACCCATGAAGATGATGCTCTGTCTGTTACTGGAGTCAGTAGCTCCAAGGCAGATGGCAATATTCCAGCATCCATAAAGGCATAAAGATTGTGCTTCGCTTTACAAACCCTTTCTTGAAACTGGCAAGCTCACTTGTCTTGTATTTTCTTTTCTGTTTTCTTTTTTTTTTATTTTCTTGGAAGTTTTTTAATGATTTATCCTCTTATTTATATATTTTATATAAATAAATATTTTAAAGTTTTTTGTATGCCTAGGTTTGCACCTTTGTACGTGCCTAGAACTCTCCCAACCTCCCTGTGACCTAATGGTACATTTGTGCTGAAGACCTTTCAAAATTCAGAGGTTAGGTCCCTTTAGCATCTTAGTATCTAATCAGTCTTCTCACTGTGCACTTGATAAATCTGCAAGGATGGGTGTGATGTACAATGATTTTGACGACAGTCATTACTTTTTCTAAAAGCAAAGACAGAAAAGCTTGGAATGTTCTCCTGACTCATTAATAAACTAGTGTTAGTAGGAAGATCCAGACTTTGCTCTATCTTCTTACAGACCATCCTGGTTTGAGGCTAGGCCTGGTTTGGTCCATGTTTCATTGTGCAGCAGAAATTGGCTTAGAGAGAGTGTCAGAGCAGAAGCTATGTGTTTTCTGGAGTTTAATGTGACCATATCAAAGGGAGACTCCTGAAAAGTTAACCATATGCTTGAGGATGATTTCTGTATTTCATGCAGTGAATTAGTGGAAAATGTGAAAGATTCTTATGATGGACTCGTTTCTATTAATCCTTGTTGTGTTTGATTCCAAATCTATTCATAAAAGTAAGAGAAATAAGATTTGCCCTTGTCATACCTATTTGTGAAATATTGTCACATTAAAGTGTAGAATGGTGAGATAAAAAATGCTGTTTTATGATACTGTGAATCTATGTACTGAGAAGCTGTTTCCAAAACTCCTGGATTCAGATGGACATCTACAGACCTTCCTTTTGGTACTGTCTCCACTGGAACAGCTGTTCAGGTGTCAGAGCTGTGGTAGACAGAAGAGAAAATTTTGCTAAATAGGCTTCCTTTGGGCTTGATTTTATAATGGAGAAATCATCAGTGATGAAAAGAAACTTGGAGTTTTTGAAACTTGTTCCTGCTTTTGATAGATTCAGGATCTGGGAGCAGCTTTCCTGGTAATATCTGTATGCTTGGATCATAGGATTTATTGTTGAGCAAGAATGTACTGTATTTCTGATTCCGTTTTCAGAAGATGAACACCTGTAAAGAAAGTATTCAGTCTCAAAACTCAAACTTTTTGTTTGAAATGTTCAGTAGTTTGATTTTTTTTGTAATACTTTAAAATATCTTAGAGTAAGTTGAGTTCTGAGATGTATTTACTATTAAAATCAGAACTTCACATAACTATTAATCATGTTAAACTGAATGTTTGATTTGAAAAGTAACTGCTGGTGCTGTTAAACTGAGAAAACAGTTAGACACATACTTGAAGCAATCTGTCCTGGGCAACATGACTAAAGGACAAGTTTACAGTTGCAATCAGTAATATCTAAGCATGTGCTTCAGAGATGATGATGGACAGTCAAACAGGGAGCAGAGATAAAAACAGTTTCAAGGATATGTAGCCATGAGCTGTACTGTGTTTGGCTGCCCCTGTTGTTACTTCCTGCTCCCCTTAAGGCTTTTCCCCCTTCCTACCTTGTAGCCACTTCATCTGTAGGCTCCTGCCAGCTCCTCCATCTCGTGCCAAGAGGGCTGGCAGTGTGACTAAGATGAGGAGTGCTTAAGCCAGTCTGAATTGATTCAAAGCCATTCAGTATTCAGCAGTGTTGACCCTGGGCAGATGGCAGGTGCCCACCAGACACTTTATCACTCCTCAGCTGGACAGGGGAGACAAAATATAAAAAAGGGCTCACATATCACCATAACAACAGAGAGGGCTCACCAATTACTCTCACAGGCAAAACAGACTTGACTTGAAACATTTCTGCTGCTCCTTCTTCTTCAGAGCGAGGACTCCTAGCACTCTTCCTCTGCACTGGAAGGATTTTTCTCATGGGAGATAGTCCTCCATGAACATCTCCAGTGAACATCTTCCATGATGAGCATGAACATCTCCTTCTCATGAGCTACGGTTCTTCATGAACTGCTCCAGTTTGTGTCCTTTCCACTGGGTCAGTCTTTCAGGAACAGGCTGTTCCAGTGCAGGTCCCCTGTGGGGTCACAAGTCCTACCAGCAAACCTGCTGCAGCATGGGCTCCTTTCTCCACAGGGCCACTGGTCCTGCTTGGAGCCTGGTACAGTGCAGGTTTCTCACAGGGTCACAGCCTCCTTTGGTCACCCCCCTGCTCTGCTGTGTACCTCCATGGACTGTGGGGGGACAGCCTGCCTCACCATGTTCTTCATCACAGGAGAGGGTAATCTCTGTGCTGGTGTCTGGACCACTTCTTCCTACTCCTTCTTCATTGACTTTGGTTTCTGCAGAGCTGTTCTTGTCACAGATACTCATTCCTCTCCCTGGCTGCAGTTGCTATTGCACTTCTTTCCTCCTTCTTAAATATGTTATCTCAGAGGCAGCAACATCATCACTGATAGGCTTGGCCTTGGCCAGTGGCAGGCCTGTCTTGAGGCCAGGCAGCATTTAGGTCCATGTCATAGGAAATGGCATGACCTCCATACCTGACTCAGGCATGCGGTCATGTGTAAAAAAATGGGGTGGTCATTGCCTTTTTAACGGTTATAAGAAAATGCAGGATTATGAAATCCAAATGACCTAGGAGTCATTAAGCTACAAAATGAAGTAGGCCATGAACTGTACTGGGAGCCTAGGAGCAAAACAGGTTACACAGCTTTTCTGATAAGATTTGACCATATACTGCCAGAGGAAGAAGGACCTGCCATTGTACTTGGGTCGCAGTGGTACTAAGGACCATGCTCACATTAATTTTGCTTTTGCATCCCCTCTTTTCATGTTTATCTCATCTTCTTACTACGGCTTGCAGAAGAATCCTGTGTTAGATGTGGCTATACAAAGTCCCTTTTTTTTGCAAAATTTGTATTTTTGTCATAGGATCTATCCAACATGCCATGACATTACCTCAATTGGTCAGAGCATGGTGCTAATTATGCCAAGGTAGTGAGTTTGATTTGTGTGGGCCATTAACTTAAGAGCTGGAGTCAATTATCCTTCTGGGTCCCTTCCAACTCACACTAGTCTGTGATTCTGTGATCCAGCAAAAACACTAGAAAGATGTTTAAAATATTTTAAATGGAGTCTTCTAAGAAAACTAAAAATTTATTTCATTGTACTTTCTTTTAGTTTATCAAAGGACACCTGTCAGCTCTATGTTTCAAACTAGTAATATATATGCTGTGATTTTATATCCAGAAACAAGGATTGTTGGAGAGCTGAGATCTTNTCTCCTTCTCATGAGCTACGGTTCTTCATGAACTGCTCCAGTTTGTGTCCTTTCCACTGGGTCAGTCTTTCAGGAACAGGCTGTTCCAGTGCAGGTCCCCTGTGGGGTCACAAGTCCTACCAGCAAACCTGCTGCAGCATGGGCTCCTTTCTCCACAGGGCCACTGGTCCTGCTTGGAGCCTGGTACAGTGCAGGTTTCTCACAGGGTCACAGCCTCCTTTGGTCACCCCCCTGCTCTGCTGTGTACCTCCATGGACTGTGGGGGGACAGCCTGCCTCACCATGTTCTTCATCACAGGAGAGGGTAATCTCTGTGCTGGTGTCTGGACCACTTCTTCCTACTCCTTCTTCATTGACTTTGGTTTCTGCAGAGCTGTTCTTGTCACAGATACTCATTCCTCTCCCTGGCTGCAGTTGCTATTGCACTTCTTTCCTCCTTCTTAAATATGTTATCTCAGAGGCAGCAACATCATCACTGATAGGCTTGGCCTTGGCCAGTGGCAGGCCTGTCTTGAGGCCAGGCAGCATTTAGGTCCATGTCATAGGAAATGGCATGACCTCCATACCTGACTCAGGCATGCGGTCATGTGTAAAAAAATGGGGTGGTCATTGCCTTTTTAACGGTTATAAGAAAATGCAGGATTATGAAATCCAAATGACCTAGGAGTCATTAAGCTACAAAATGAAGTAGGCCATGAACTGTACTGGGAGCCTAGGAGCAAAACAGGTTACACAGCTTTTCTGATAAGATTTGACCATATACTGCCAGAGGAAGAAGGACCTGCCATTGTACTTGGGTCGCAGTGGTACTAAGGACCATGCTCACATTAATTTTGCTTTTGCATCCCCTCTTTTCATGTTTATCTCATCTTCTTACTACGGCTTGCAGAAGAATCCTGTGTTAGATGTGGCTATACAAAGTCCCTTTTTTTTGCAAAATTTGTATTTTTGTCATAGGATCTATCCAACATGCCATGACATTACCTCAATTGGTCAGAGCATGGTGCTAATTATGCCAAGGTAGTGAGTTTGATTTGTGTGGGCCATTAACTTAAGAGCTGGAGTCAATTATCCTTCTGGGTCCCTTCCAACTCACACTAGTCTGTGATTCTGTGATCCAGCAAAAACACTAGAAAGATGTTTAAAATATTTTAAATGGAGTCTTCTAAGAAAACTAAAAATTTATTTCATTGTACTTTCTTTTAGTTTATCAAAGGACACCTGTCAGCTCTATGTTTCAAACTAGTAATATATATGCTGTGATTTTATATCCAGAAACAAGGATTGTTGGAGAGCTGAGATCTTGTATTAGACTAATTTGTAGTCTGAAAAAAGAACAGACCAGCATTCAGTACACCAGCTCTTCCTTAGCTTAGTTTCCAACCTTTATTACAGCAGTAATTTTAGAAATAAAGTGACTGTGAAGCAAGATCAGTTCTGTTTCAGGCCAGCTCTTTTACTTCATCTTTCTGAGATAAACCTTATAAGCACATCTAACCTGCCTTTATTAGTGAGATAAGCATTTCAGGAGCAAGAGTGATGGTTATACTGATTGCACAGCCATGCTTCTTGCTTTATTCCTGTCCCCTTAAACAAAGTGGAACCAATGCCTATCTCCTTTTTGCCGGTTTGTGCTGTTAAAAAGACAAACAAAAAAAAAGTTAAAAAGCGAGGACCTGGGCTCTTTCTTTGCTCAGCAGCTGTGCGGGGGGTGGTTTACATGGCATGCAAAGATATGCAGGGGACTCACTAATTCAAGTCAGCCTTCATGCCCAGACCAAAAACAAAATGTCAGGAGGTATGACAGCAGGTGTGAAGGTGCTGAAACACAAAAGGACAGTGCAAGATGATCTACTGCCTCTTTTAAGAATTTTCATGTCAGATTCTCATCACATTCACATTTAAGAATTTCTTCTGCGAATTTGAAGCCTATTGTCAAGAGTCCTTCTTTTTCCTTATTCCAGCTAATTAGAATTCAGACGTTGGGCATTTGTTGTCTACCAATCAACCCTATGGGACACACCCTGAAAAGATATCACAATTATGCCATGATAGCATTCTGTTTGTGTGACGTGTATGTCCATGGGCTCACGTGTCAGATTTGCTAGGGACAGTTTGCAAGGCAAGGCTACTCCTCTGCTGCATTCATAGCAAATGTCTGGCAGATGACAGCACTTCATCAGTGCTTTCCACACTGGAGGCAGCTCCTGGCAGTGTGCTGGGTACTCATGGGGTTCAGGCATCACTGTGCAGTGATGCACAGTATGGTCCCCAGAAGAGACTTTTGCATGCTGTCTCTGAAAGATTGTATGTGTGTAGGCTATTGTAGTTGACAGAATTGCTTCTGGATTCCTCTCAAGTGTTCTGTTTTTAAAAAAGAGATACCAACCTTTGTAGTGCTTTCAGGGGTTTTACAGGGTTGCTTTTTTGTTTTGGTTTTTTGGGGTATTTTTTGAATATGTGTGGATCATATAACAACAGGAGAGAATCTAGGCAGATAAGTAAAATTGTAACAAATGCAATTTATGCAGCAATATTTTTACTATTCCATTTGTGTGGTAAAATGTGTGTGCAACTCATCTTCTCATGAAACCTGACATGCCAGAAAATGCCTTGAAACCTGACATGCCTTTTTTTTAACCCATCTAAAATTTTCCCCTTTCCAGGCTGTGGATCCAAAGCAAGCAGATTAATTTCTCTGCTACTTCAACTCAGCAGTTATGCAGCAGCAAGAAAAGACTGCTCTCTGTCCTCAGGATGGTATGTGGGCTACCCCAGAGAGCTGGGGGTGCAGAGTAACATTGCTTGGGAGTCTCATTCACAGATGCTTACTTCTTCATACTTGCTGTGTTTGGATCTGGCAGAGGTGCCTGGATTCAATTTTGGAGCTAGACATTTAAGAGAAACTTGTAGTTAAAGTTTCTCTCTGCTTTTCCAGGAAGCAGACCGCCAAATTGGTCAAATGGTATTTTTCTATATAGAAAGTACGTAACAGAGATTTAATCACAGTGTATGTGTATATAAATGAATATTCCTTGGTATGCTCTAATGCAGTTGGAATCTCAAAGCTCATCTAAAGGCATCCTTTCAGGAGAGGAGATACACAGTTCCTTGACCCAATCATGAGCAGACAGAAGTGTTTTCCCTTGACTTTCTTGCCCTAAAGTCAGAATAATCACATATTTTGTGCGGAGTCTGGTGAATTTATAATTGATAAAGGAGTTAGAATAAATACATTTTTCCTCCTTCTCCTCTGACCTTCACCAGAGGATCTTTGTGCACATCCATATCTCCTTGGCTGACCAGATTTATAACAAGGCATGTTATGCATGGTGAAGGGGGATGGAGTGAGACTAATGACTGGTACAGAGGCATTGTTGAAGACACAAGATAATCTGTGCAACACTGATGTGAATGAATTCATACACTGAAATTAGTAGCATTCTCCTTCACTTCCATTTTTGACTGTGGTGGTGACATGTTTACTAAGGAATAGAAGGTTCAGGCTTTTCTTTTATTCCAAGAGATTAAATTTTCCAGATATAGTCGTGAATGACTCACTGAAGTCACCAACAGATTAGAATATAGAACATGGAGATTACAAAGAAGTGAAATACTAGGTGACCAAACTTGTAATGGCATTTATATATTCAGATCAATGTATGTGATGCAGCTTAAGTCTGCTTTTTTCCCCTGAAGTTTCTGTATAAATTAATAACCTCATTTGACAGGCAAATTGTTAACACACATGGATTTAAGTATCTCCCATGAGATAATCTTGCACACTGTGAAGATTGCAAAAGAAGAGTCTTTTTCAGCAGCATGGAAAATTGTATTGAGAAATATAATGCAGCTGAGCAGGTTTGCTGAGACTGTTAGTTGCTGTTTCACTGGACTGCTGGAGGTATCACAAATACACTGAAGACAGAAACTAACACGCTTCTCATTTGAAACTACTTAAGAAGAGCATTATGTGCACCTTAGTGTTATGCTAATTTTCTGTCACCTGCATGGCTAAATCTGAATAACAGGTGTGCTACCTTCTGCCTTGTCACCCAGCATGGTAAGGGTTAAAAATAGCAATTTGATAGAGGAAAAGAGATGTTGCATTTTAATGACCCATGTTACTTGCTAGCCAAGAGAAATTCCTGGCACTCTGGCAAAGAGACGCAGACATATTTCTTGGATTGATTGTGGCTGATGCACAGAAGGAGTCCCAAAAGATGTAAGGCTTCGCTGATAGAGGGTGTTGATTTATCCTTCAACAACAACTTAGAAATTGTTGCAACTTCTCTACTTAAATAAATCAGTCAAGGAAGGATCTTGCTACTGTATAACATATGGAGTTGTCAGTAGTTTTTAACTTTAAAACTGCTATTAATATCTCTTGGGAAAGAGGCACACAAAGAAGGCAGCAGAGCAGTAACTAACATTAGGGTGGGATAGATAAAGAGAATAGTATGGGCCTTATTAAGGGTTACATTAAGTGGATAAATGATGGAAAACATCATGAATGTTGCTGACATATATTTTCATTCATTAAGGCCAAGCAACTCTCAGATCTTCAAGCCCAAGCTCCTTGCCAGGGTTTGTCAGTGAGCATCATGTGGCTTCAGTAAAGTAGTTTTTTAAATTAATTGATCTTCTGACCTCAAAGTGATCCTCTGGAACAGCTGGAAAGGGAGAAAGTCCTGTTTCCTGCTGAGGAAACAGAATTAAAAAAAAGTCCCAAATCGCCCAACAGTTTCATATCTCCTACTGTTAAAGTTGACAGGATGCTTTTAGCATTTTTCTGTATTTCCCTTCTTCTTACTATTTTTTTTAATTGGAAAAAGAGTAAACCCCCCTAGCATTCTACAGTTGCATGAGTACATGAAGCATTAACTGAGCAGAAGTAGTCCAAAATAATGAAAAATTAGAAAATTAGACAAACTTGATTAATGTTTCAGCACAGTTTCAGCATAATGCCCTTCCCAGCCATCAATAAGTTGTTATGAAACTAACCCTGAGTGCTAAATTGCTTAGGAAATTTTTTTTTTTTGAAAAGTTGCAGAACAACAAGAAGTCCCAGGGCAAGGTC
Organism: Vireo altiloquus; assembly: GCA_013396875.1. Classification (NCBI taxonomy): domain Eukaryota; kingdom Metazoa; phylum Chordata; class Aves; order Passeriformes; family Vireonidae; genus Vireo; species Vireo altiloquus. The sequence continues at coordinate 150,270 of VZRF01013268.1, read as the reverse complement.
TTTGGCAAAATTCTTGTATATCATGTCCCAGGTACAGAGCTGGGAATGATAATGTTTATTATCATTCACCACAACTGCTTTGTTTGTTCATGTATAAAACTTTTGATTTTATACATGATTTTGTGTAGTTCTATATGAAAATAAAGCATAGTTAGCAATTGTGGCTTAATTGAGTGAGTCTGAGAAAATTCTAGAGTTTTTTTACTACCAGCATAGGGGTTTTTTGTAGATGGATTTTTTCCCTGTTTTTAATCTGAAGGAAATTTCTTATGTACATGACAATATATCCACGAAGAATGGATTCTACATTCTGTACCTGAGTAAAACCATTAAATAACCAAGCTAAAATATGCTTGATATTATCATAAGTAATAGGGAGAAAAAGCAACTGTCTTTAAAGAGAAAAAAAAAAAGTTAATATGTTGTTTGACTATATATTAAAATAATTATATTCTTGCTAGTAAAGGAGAGCAGTTAGATGATGGTATTCCTATAGGTCACAATGCAAGCACTGATACTGGCAGCATCTGAAATTACAAAATAGTGGAAAAGGAAGTATGTAAATTGGTCTCAGCTCATGGTGATTTGTGTTAATAATTTAATTACATTTCAACAAATATTTAGAAGAGAATGAAAGAAGAAGAAAATGAATGAGGATATGGTGAAAACTGGGGACACTGTGAAAAACTTTTATGGCAATTCATGGGAGCTATGCTAATACTTATAATTTCCAGGCCATATTCATCTATGGTGTGCTATATTAAACTACAATTTCACAGAGCTCATTCATATTTAGGCAATCTGATAATATTGCTGAAACTGCCAGTTTTCATTTCAGGTATTTATGAATTTTGAATAGCACTTGAGTTATCTGAGGAATTTTTTTTACATGTATATTGGCTGTAAGAAAGGAAAGCCACAATTAAGTGATTTTGAACATTGCATTAAGCCACAGTTTTGCTCATTAGCTGGGGTTTATTGCCATCTGGTGGCTATTGTGTATATTTCAGACTGCAGATTTGTTCTCATTTTGTGTACTAGTATTCATATAATTTCAAAAAGAAAGCATAAAGTCAGCAGCTGTATAAAAAATATTGAGTGTGTTTAAAAATATTCTAATATTATCCATCTAATATGGTATATATAAAATATCCTCTATTAACGCATAAGATTTAGGTGCTATGAGATAAGGACATGCATAATCAAATGCAGCCTAAAAGTCCTGTTGACCTGCATAGTCATCAAAATAAAAAGTGCAGCTTTGGGTATTTACAATTCTCTAGAATTGTAGCGTAAGAGCCAAAAGTAATTTTCAGTGATCATAAAATGAGAGAAAGTAATTGAGACCCTGAGGTGCTCTTTGAATTAATTCTTTTTTGTATGAGAATACTGGATGGTTGTACTTGATGATTTTAGAGGCCTTTTACAACCTTAAAAAATCTATGATTCTATAAGGTGCTTCAGTCCTAAAACTCAACTACATTGAGTATTTCTACTTCAGCATATTTGTTTGCTATCCTGTCTCCTACACTTAAGCGCTAATAACAGATGTTATTTGTTAATCTCATTGATACATTTGTGTGTTTCACTTTGACATTTAGTTTTATATATGGTGGTACTTCTACCAGAAATGTAAGTTTCAGTAACTAAAGATGTCACCTTGAGATTTCAGTTTCATTCTTCATACACACAAAAAAGTAACTCTTACATAAGGTTTGTGATTTTTTTCATGGCTTGTTAAAAGCAATCATTAACAGCTTCTTTGCAGTCCACCTTATTTATTCCATGTGTTTGTAAGAGAAAGTCTTTCAGAAAAATGTTTAGATCAGCATTGTGATGAGGTTTCATGCAAGTGTATTTTAGACAGGGAGAGGAAAAGAAGTCTATTTCAGTGCAAACTCAGAAAAAAAATTGCACTAATTTCTATTGACAAGAACTTCTGGATGAAAATTTAACATGATCTTTGATTCAACAAAAAAAGTAAACATCCTTATAGTAGGAAGATAACAAAAGGAGAAGACCCTTCTCAAGGTGACAAATCTAAATGTATGTTTGCAAATTTATATGTTTTTTTAATTCCTTATGCTTGCCCATGAGATGTCTTCTGTTTGGATAGCAGTAAATGAATAGAAAGTAAATTCCTCTTCAGTTTTAGTGCTGATGGTATGTCCACCATCCTTGCTGTGCTCTTGCTTTGGCTTAGGATACTTTTTTTATTTGGTTATTGTCTCCCAGGTCTGTCTCTGAGGTTATTGTCTGCCAGGTTTTCCTTCATGCAAACTTCCATCTTTATTTCTGCTGCTCTCTGAACTCTTTGGTACTTTGAGCCTCATTAGCCACAGTCTTTTGTTTTTATCTTCTTGACTGTCATCCATGTTTCTTCAATCTATACTGGAATAAAAGCAATCTGCTGTATCTGATGCTGTTATTCAATCAAAACCTTTAAAAATATGTATCTTGGTGTTTTCTAATAATTTATTACCAGAACAATGAAATATTTGAAATACCCTGAAACAGGCCTCTTCCTGCTATTTTTTTTTAAAGCATATGCCTTCCTATCACACAGCACTGCCAGCAAACCTGCTATTCCCTTCTCTGCTATGAATTTCCTTTTACGCCTCTAATTCTAGTCATAAAGATGGTGTTGAAGAAGGTGTCTACATTCTCTAAATGTAGTGAAAAATCACTGTTTTAAAGCCCAGCCTTTCACTCCTGCATATTTTACAGAAGGGTCAGTATCTTGTAGCCTCTGAGAGCAGCACCTTCTAGGTCAGCCATCTCATCTCAGCTGAGTGGCAGCAATATGTGGGACCATTGCTAGGACTGCCTCTCCCAGCTGGATTCCACTCAACTCTGCCTCCCTCACCATGGCAGCGAGGTTGATTGGCACCTCAGGGCTTACCTGCATAGCTCATTGTGGACCTTGTTCACCCTTATACAAGATCTCCTTTTATTGCCTGGGATCCTACTGTTTTTACTTTTAGGGTAAGCAGCAGAGTTGTTGGTAATTATAGTCCTTTTGTGTTTATACTAGGGGTGGTCCCTTTTTCTATTAAAAACACAGAAATGTGCAAAATGCCCTTGTATTTCAGTTCTTACCTGGAATGTGCCCTAACCAAAATCAGGAGCAGGACTGAGTACCTGCTATGTCAGATTTGAGAGTTACGCTCTACATTTCTGTGTCCAGGTCCTGCCCATGAGAGGAATGAGTCACTGTAGTAACTATTGGGGGAGGGAATAAAAAGGAGTAGTATGAGATTGTCCTAGGTTGTAAAATAAGACGTGACCAAAAGCATGTATTCTGTTACCATCTTCATGAACTGTTGAAACCAGGTGGGGCAGTTCTCCTTCCGGATTATCTTCTGTTAATGGGCCCATCAGTGCCTTCCCCATGACTCACAGATAACGCACCCCTGGACTGTCTCCTGTTAATGGGCCCATCAGTGTCTTATCTCAGAACTCTCCATCCCATTGTGAGACACGCTACCCAGAGGGAGGAACCAGGCAGTCCATCCTGGATATAAACTGGGATTTTGAAAACCGTAGGCAGCCTTCTCCCACCGTATATCCAGAGGACAAGTGCTACACATCTATCAGTGACTCTTCCGAGGAAGACCAGACCTTTCTCCAGGATCACTGCTCCAACAGAACCACATCCATCACTTCAGGAGGACTGCAGCCACCATCTTATCAGACTGCCACTGCTGCCCTGACTATCAGGGTGTCAGGTCGTATCTGACTCTGCCAGTTTAAACCAGTCTTTTCTCCTGCTTTGTTTTTATATATATATTAGTAAAGAACTGTTATTCCTGTTTCCCATATTTTTGCCTGAAAGCCCCTTGATTTCAAAATTATAATAATTCGGAGGGAAGGGGGGTGCCTCTTCCATTCCAAAGGGAGGCTCCTGCCTTCCTTAGCAGTCACCTGTCTTTCAAACCAAGACAGAGATAAAAATTGTCAGAGTAGATAGCACAAAGTACACTTTATGTGACATATTTATATAAATCTTTGAACTGATGCTGGAAGTGACATATTAAGTTAAAGATAATTAGTCCATCACTGGGTATGGCAGTGTATGTAATTCATTAAATGTTAGCGCATTAATTAATGAGTTGGAACTTAATAAGTGAGTAATTGTGTACCTCCCAGCCTGATACTGGAGGTCTATGGTAGTGCCTTTTACCAGCACACTGTGGGCTAAACCACTACCCTCTTTCATCATGGTGAAAAGCAAGACTTTCATGCTGCTGTAGCCTTTAATGCCTTGAGGTCATGCTTCTGCTCAGCAGAGGATCTGGCTCACTCACCATCAGCCAGCTGGTAGAGCATTTGCAGGAACATTAGTGACAGCAGACACACTTTGAACAAAATACGTTAAGACCTTGCTTGCCATTTGAAAGTGAGCTTCTTAGGAAGCTCAGGGGAAGTATTGCTGTTCAGCCAGGGGAACAAAGATAGGTATATGGATTAATTCATAATTTATTATGAATTAATAATAAGTTAATTTGGGGGGTTTTAATTCCTGGAGACTAGAAATGCACTAGGTTATGCAAGATAGATAGATAGATAGATAGAATAACACTATTTGGGTTAATTAGGATAAGACTAGAGAGTATTACCTAAGCAAGGATAACAGAAGTTGTGGGCTCTAAAGAGGTTGCAAAAGAGCAGCATGGAGAGATCCAGAGGCCTGCTTCACTCTAAGGACCAAAAGAAGCTTCCTGATTCCACCATTCATTCAGAGGTCAAAAACCATGAATGTGTACCAAAACCTCAAAAAATTGTAATGAATTTGGCTGCCTAAGGAAACATTGCTGTTCTTGGAGGAATGGGTGGTAGTGTGAAGTGGAAGGAGGGAGTTTGCATATGAGTTTATGTAAACCCCTTAGTTTATAGTACTTAAAGCCTGAGATTTAAGGAAAAAAAAATTCCTTGGGTAATGGGAGGTGTTATGAAAGACTTTTCCAGTGCCAGTCCTGTTAAAAGAACAGTTTGAGAAAATACTTTTACTGTATGTGACAAAACTATCTGCTGCAGGGTATCAGTAAAGAGATCATAGCAGAATTATAATGGCATATAATAATTCAACTAATGGTATTTGAGGTTTGGTTTTAAGATTAAAAATTTATTAAAATACTTAGATAGACTGAAGTTCTACAGAGAACAGAGAAGCCTCTAAGGCTTGGCTTTCCAAAATAGCCAAGTACCCAGAATGCTGTGGTGTAACACAAATGTTCAGATTTACTGACAAGCATGAAGTAGAGACCTTGTAACACCTTCCAGTATCTGAAGGGAACCTTCTGGGAAGACAGAGGGACCCTTCAACAGGAACTATAGCGATAGGACAAGGAGTTAATGCATACAATGTGAAAGAGGTGAAATTTAGGTTAGGTATTAGGAAGAATATTTTACTGTGGGGGTGGTGAGACACTTGAATAGGTTGTTCAGGGAGGTTATGGATGCCCCAAATCTGGAATGGTTCAATGTGGGAGCCCCCAGAAAGTTGGTCCCTGAAAGCATCCCCTAGGTTAAGGTGTTAGAAAAAAGCTTCTCCCACAGGATACCCTGTTCTGTTATGTTAATGTACCCCAGTTCTGCTTCCCTGGTTGGTCCACAGATCCTTGTTCCTTGGCTGCTCCCTCCCTGTTCCCCACTGGCTCCCATACCCTAACCCCTCCTGTGTACTGCCTCCTGCCCCCAAACCATTGGTTCCTGATGCTCTCTCCACCCTTACTTCCCCCCATACTTAAACCTGGACCCTCCCATGAGTCCCATTTTTGTCACTGGAAGTGTCCACATGCGTGACTGGAATAAATACCTCTGTGGAACCCCAAACAAAGACCCTTCCTGCCTCTTTGCCATTGACCATATTAAGAGCTGTTCGGGCTCATAACAGTTCAAGGCCTGGTTGGATAAGGCCCTGAGCAACCTGGCCCAGTGAGAGGTGTCCTGGTAGGGGGGATTAGAACTAGATGATCTTTAAAGTTCCTTCCATAGTTGCAGATTCTCCCTAATGATTTCATACACTATGTTGATGTAAATTTCTTTGTTGTCATCAGAGTCTATGAAAATTACACACACACACACACACACACATATTCTACTCCCAAAGCACGTTTTGTCTAATTTGCCTGCAGAAACCCATATGGGGCAAAAATCAGTCTTGTTCTTACTGTGCTTCTTCAATTTATTCTGTTTGTTACAGTAGATTTTCCTGTAGTTTTATCATTTTGATACTCAGTTCTCTAGAGGCATTTGATATATGTACAATTTAGAGAATGAAGTTAAAGATCTAAATGCTGTTATCAATGAAAATTGGTGGTTGCCTTTGAGCAACCTCAAGGCACTTAAGGTAGATTTCTCAGTAAAGACTCTGAAGGAATTATACAGCAGTATAAAAAAGGAGCCCTGTGATGTATATTATTAAAAAGCAAAATTTTATAAATTTTTCTAGTCTTCTAGCTCAGAAAAAAAGTTGGCAAATTTGTATAGGTCATGAAACTGCTCTCATGGTAGGGACAGTAAAAGCCCTGGGTAAAACATCAAGCCTACTTTTTTGGTGTTTCATGAACCTTTTATGAGCTCTAAATGATGACTGTCAGTGGTGGAACCTATGGGTGTAATGAAACATGTTTGTAAAGCACACGTTGCACGCATGGAAGCCACAATAAAAATGCAAAGGCAAATAACCTGTGGTGGGATCTATACTTGAAGTGAAACAAGTGTTTGTAAAGTGCATTATGTCCTTCAAATGGAAGACACAATATAAAGGAGAAAGCAAACAAAACTGCTCTGGTTTTCGAGCAAACCGTGCATCAGTGCAATTTTTAATTGCCCTTCTAGCCCAGTACTGGCAGGGTTCTGTCAAAACAGTTCTTGACTGACTCTCTGACTCTTGAGAATCAGTAACTCCAAGAGACAAAAACATTTTCTGTCCTGTCTGAGGACTTAGTTTTCTGCATGGTATTTCTGTAACCATTTCAGGAACTGATTTTTCTCCCACTGTACAAATGGCATCTTCTCAGCCATTCCTTATCGACTTGTCTGTTCTCTCTTCTGCTGAATCTTCAGCCAAATGATTCAATAAACCTTTCTTGCATTATTTTGATTGTGTACTAACCCCTATTGTGATGGTCTGAGATAATTGTCTAATTTTTCCAAAATGAGCTTATAAAAACATGAAAAATATCACACAAAAGTAAACTTGATTCTGCCTTGATTGGTCAAGGTTGTCCCTCACTTTGTTATAAGGATTATTTTTGATGATGCAATGTAAATGCCCCCAAATAAGTTATACTTTTGATGTATTTATATACTGGAGAAGCTCTTTAGTGAAAATCATGTCTGTATTTTCACTATAATTAAGGAGGATACCCCACTTATTTAAAACAAGTATATCCTAGTAATATTCTACTCAGAAACTGAAGGCATTGGTTGATGTTTTTTTAATGGTCTGCCTCAAAAAAGCTAATTCGTCAGTAGCAGCTTAACTTGTACTAGTGTGAAGGAAAAATCAGAATGTTTGTACATCAGTACCTACATTTGTATATATAGGCATATATATATTTTAATACATGCAAAGCCTTCTTGCCCCTGTGTTTGTCATTTATCAGTAGCAGCAGTTAGGTAGCCAGTATCAGGAGCTCTGGGTGAATCCTTCAGAAAACGTATAATAATAGTGCTGCTATTTGCATACCAGTAATAGTAAGCTTGGAGTATGAATCATTTATTTCAAATTCCTTCCTACGCTTGCTGTTCTCATTTGTTTAGCTCATTTGTTTAGCTACTTCTGGGGCGTTATTTTATACTAATTTACCTTTTTTCTTTCAATGTTATGTATGCATTTATTTAACTGTGGTTTCAGACACTCTTCCTACTGTTGTTACCTACTTCAGTTTACATGGGTTCTCAGGCTGCACTGTTACTGAGCCTCATCTGAAAGAAATCCCTGATGGTTCTTGTGAGGTGGAGGAACAGGTTGATGATTGCTTTTCCAAGCAAATGCTTTCTGAAGCATCTCAAGTCTGATTTGCTACAACTGTTTATGACACACTTGGGTTACAAAGATAGCTGGATATCCCAGTTTGAGACAAATTAAGGGAAATGCTCTGGGAGGAACATTCCCTCCAAAATGGCAGGTTTCAGCCTCCTTCCTCCACCAGGTTCAGAAAGAAAATTCCTCAGAAGAAAGTGAAAAAGGAAAAAAAAGTGATTTATTTAACAAACAGAGTGCACGCAGGCACGGGAAAAGAATATTGCTAAATAATAAAACCTCTCGCTGCGGAGAGAACCTGGGTAGTTTTCAGAGTCCTTTGCAGGCGTGGCTTTCTCCTCTCCGGAGCTGGTGTTTGGTGTGGGCCCCTCCGGGCCGAGGTGGAAAGGCCTCCCAGTGAGGTTCTGGTGTTCATAACAGTTTCAGAAGGGAAGAAGAAGAAGCCAAAGTCCCAGGGCTCTGTACTTTAGCTGACGAACAAGAAAGGAATGTAACTCTCTTCCCTGCTGCAGAAGCGGAGCAGCTGGGCAGGAGAAGCCAGCGAGCTTTTCTCTGTTTTGAACACAGCGCCAAAGGAATTCTACCTGCTTCCCCCTTCTCAAAAGTACGGAAAGGCACAACATTCATGTCTGGGCATAGAGCAGATGACAGGGAATACAGTACCATACAGCCACTCCAGGACACTGGGTTTTTTTGAAGTTCTTGTAATGGAATCTCTCCATAATTTATTTATGAGATGTCAGCTAAAATATTAAGATATATTGACTGCATGCATTTTTTTATTGCTGTTTAGCTTCAGTAAAAGACTGTGTTTGTAACAGAAAATTGCCACCTATGAGCCAGATAAAAGCTAAGAAGCATATTTCAAGAAAGTCCCTGATCAGGGACTTTGAACTGATATCCTTAATTTTGTATGAATAAACCAACAAAACAAGCTTTTTAAAGGCAGGTAAGAGGTACCATAGAGATTGTGCTGAGTTAGATGGTGTCTAACTAGAAGAAGAAGTGTGAAAGGAATTATAGCTACTTTATAACCTACTATACTTTATAACCTACTATATCAGGTTGCTACTTGGCCTAATTAAGGTTTTGGATGTCACCTCTATATGCAGGATGTTTTTGCATCTCAGAAAATCTAAAAATGCTGCATTTGAGTTATTGAAACTCACAAGCTGCACGTGTGGCGCGGTAGTTTTTTATCTGGAAAGATCTAAAACATTCTTTTCCAATAGCAAGACCTTGCTGAGCAGGTCCTTGCACAGGAACTGCAGCTGGCTCTTGGGTTTAAAAGTCTTCAGAAGGCAGGAAGAAAAGGTGCAAGAAAGACCTCATTGAGGCATTGAAGCTTCAGTACAGCCCATAGCAATGGTCTTAAATATGCAGAGATGGAAGTGTATGTGTACACTACAGAAGAAGGGAGGAAAACAGATACTGGTTTATTACTAACCACAGTTCTGTCAAGTTACGCTTCTTTCCGGTTGATTAAACAAAAAGCTCATCAGAGAAAGAGGCTTTGATTTATCTTGTATGTACTGCTTCACACTGCCAGTCCTGGTCTAGTAGTTGAAATGGAAGAAAGGATACATGACTTGGTGTGTGTGCTATTTTTATCTTACAACTAACAATGTTCAACAATTCATTCACCTGTCAGCCTGCTTTTCCTGTGGGTAGTGACATGATTTTTTTGCCCTGTTTTCCTTTTTTGGGATGTAGTGTTTTCTGTCCCTTGGGACACATTTCAGCCTCTATGTATTTTTCCTGCTATAGCATAGTTTTCTGTTTTTTCCCATTCACTTTTCTCCTTTGTTTATTACTGAAGGGGGATTTCCTTTGTGGCTTTTTTCCTCTCCTGCCACTGTATTTCTGTATTTTACTTACTTTTGTCTTCATTTTTCCCTTTCCTCCTGTCTCAACAATATAGTTTGTCTCTCTTCCCATCTGCTGCTACTCTTCATCTCCCCATGTGTTGTTTTTGGACTAAATCCAAAAGAGTTATTGTGATATCCCAACAGCAAGAACATATTTAACTTCTTCATGCCTCTACAAGACAGCAAGACCAAGCCTTTGTTAAATCCAGGAGTGTAGAGCAAAGTCCTGTGAAAGACCCATAACTTTTAGAATTTTAAGTTTCCTGCAGCAAGTTCATAAAGAATGACTGACATAGGAAGGGTAGGATTTCACACACAGCATACATAATAAAATATATTTTGTATATGTGTTCTGGAATTTATGTATAAGTTTTGGAAACATAGCAGAGCTCAGCCTTTGCTTTTACTCATAATGAGTAGTTTTCCCACTTATTTAATTGCCTTTTTAGAGTACATGCCACTTGCCTCCACTGCAGTATTCTCCACACCCAAGAATTGCAAAACTTGCAGCTCTTCTGTTGGCAAAAATAAGGCTCCATTTACCTGTTACTGTGAGAAGGAGTTATTTTCTGTTCTGTTTTTTTTTCACCTGAGTATGAAATTCAAGATTTGTTGGGCCAGAGAAAAACCAATAATGTAAGAAAAAAGTTCTGATACCTATTCCTGAGATAGCAGTATATTGATAAAAGAATCTTTCATTTAGATTGAGAAGGAGAATGGTTTCTGACATGAGCAAGTGGGAGAGATCATGTCACATAGTATTTACATACCTGACTTTTTCTTTTCCTCCACTCACCACCCAGTGTGTCAGAAAAGCAGAAGTTTCAAAATACAGTCCTAAATGTACACATTATGCACAGGCTGTGATATTTACCAGGCCACCTTTGTACTGGAATCTGATCCAAACACGATGCATCAAGCTTGTGTAAAAGAGCTCTAGGTGTTTTCCCTCTTTTTTTCTTTGGCAAGAAGCAACCACAGTCAGCTGTTCACAGACCGTTCATCCATTACTAAGTTAGATTTGTCATTCTTCACCAAAAACAAAGTGTGCAGTGAGCACTGATATTCAGGAACCATCTGTGTGAAGGTTCAGCAGAGGGCACCCAAATTCTGATCTGGAGTTTTGGTTTTTGTTGTGTAGAACAGGGTAGGTGAGATTGATACCAGACACACGCACATACTTCCTTCCACCCGCCACAGAATCAGAAAAAGGGCCAAAGATTTAAATTATTTAAAAAATTGGCAATTCTTTTTCATTGCCTTAAAAATTTGACACGATGTAGGAATGCACTAGCCAGCTGTATGACAGTCATGCCTTCCATATTTCTAAGATAGGTCCTGTTGAGACCCTAAGAGTAAGCTCCCATCTCTTATGCTGAAGGTGAGGGTTGACAAACATGCCAACACAGTTGTTGAAGAGGTCTGCTGCAAAGGCAGTTAATTTCTATTAAGCTTTAGAAAAATTTGAGACTCATTGTGGCAAAGTGTATTAACAGTCTATTCTTTTATTGAGTTGAAAGTAAAATTTTAGATGTGTGATTTGGGTGTGATGTAAGCAAAATTTCAGTACAGCAGTATATCTTCCTAACAATTATGCTCATTAAAAATTTTAAATCTTACAATAATGTGCTATAAATTACTTTGAAATATTTATGATTTTAAAATCAGCCATTCCCGTCTATTGACTTCAGGGCTAAACCGCTATGTTTTCTAGCTATAATTTAAAACCAAAATAGTTCCTGATTATCCAACATCTACCTCTATGTCTTTGAAGTGTCAAAGTGTGTAGGATTGTTTTTTCTTAGCATGCTAAGTTAAAATGCAGCCTCTTTGAGAGGATTCAAAAGTACATATAGAGTCTTAGAAATATATACCTGCAATGTAATATTTTTTCATGGCCATAATTTGGACTTGTCTTGGAGTGACTTTATGGTTTATCCTATACCATCTGCCTATGCCCAGAAAAATGAATTTTATGCTATTCTGTGCCTTTAAACTGAGCCTGAGAAGGGAGAGAGAAAAAAAAAACAGCCAGAGGAACTTTTTAAAAACAATTCTGTTCTCCAAAGTCAGCTCTGCTGTGGCAAAGAGGGGAGGAAGGACCTTCTTTGCTTTTCCAGCAGGCTCTTGGCATTTGCTTTCTTCGGGAGAAGAGAGAGACGGAGTTTTTCTGGGACTTTGGGTTTCTTTTTGTTTTTCCCTCTTCTGGACTCGTTCAGAACATCAGAACATCGGGACTTCACTGAGAGGCTTCTTCATCTGCCCGAAAAGGGGGGCCCCTTCCCCCCCAGTGCTTCGGGAAGAGGAGAGACCACACCCAATGGGACTCTGGCCTTTTTCCCAAGGTTTCTCTCTCTCTCTCTCTCTGCAGCAAGAGAATTTTTTTATTATTATTTAGAATTATTGTTCTTTTCCTGTATGTTTTGTTAAATAAATAGGTTTTTTCCCTTTTTCTCTTCACTTTCCTTCGGGGACATTTTCTTTCCTGAACCTGGTGTGGTGGGGAGGGGTACACAGGTACCTACAACCTGCTTTCCATCAGGGGATATCCTCCTCTGAATTTGTCTCGACCCGGGACATAAGGGTATGGAAATACCCCCTAAGTGACTTGTTTACAACATGGTGTTCCCTGGAGAGTCTAAATCAATCCGTTGTAGTTATCAGTTGTCAATTTTTCAGTTAGCCTTGCAGAGAAACTTAGATCTGTGCTTTCACCAACTTTTTCCTCTAACCAGCATTACTGTCCAATAGTTCTCATAAAATGGTATTTCTATTGCAACCTCATTAACTGTTACTGCATGATACTAGATATGAAAATAGAACCAGAAGATAGTTGCTAAAAATTAGGGACAAAGTAAAAACTCCAAAGGAGTCCAAATTCTGTAAGTATTTTGCAGATCACTTAATTAACTCTGAATAAGGAAATCGTCTCTTTATGAGACCAACTAGTGCAGCAAAAAATATTTCCATATTTGACAAGTTCTACGTAGATGATCTGTTGTCTATAGCTGGGCCCTGGCTGCTCTTTATCAGACACTGCTCATCCCTAGACAGCACCTTCAGAGGGAGAAAGAGGAATTTAGCCCAACAGCCACTGTGGCCACTCAGACTGCAGCTGAACGGCAGGAACAGCCCATGCTGATAGAACAGGAAGAAGAGGCAGGGCCAGAGATAATCACCATCCCTGTCCCTGGGTGAGCTGCAAGGTGTGCAAGAAGATTTCAGCTGCCAGCTGGGTGAGCCCCTGTTGACCTGGCTGCTCCAATGCTGCAATATCACAATATGAAACAAGATGGAAGGGAAGCCAAGCAGCTGGGATACCTATCCCAGGATATGGACATTGCCAAGGGAATTGGGAAGAGGACAGAAACTCTC